>JAJONR010002848.1:0-17474 GCA_029582245.1 Solanum etuberosum
AAAATTGCATGAGAAAATAGCTTGATAAATTTATTTCGATAAGAAATAAATGAATGCCTGTGAAAGTTGTAAATGCATAGTTAAGAGTCTAAGTGGGAGATTGTTAGGATATAAACTATTAATCATGTGTTTAGACATAGTACTCTAACAATTTTCAAGTTTAAATATCTAAGTGAGAGATTGTTAGAGTATATACTGTTAACCATGCATTTAGATATAGTACATTATAACAATTGTGATGGTTAAAAGTCTAAGTGGGAGATTGTTGGGATATATTCTATTAACCATATGTTAAGATATAATATTTATTATAGAATAAATATTTATTCAGTTTTAATAGATCATATATTCGTTTATGGTGTCTGTTTACTTATATAGTAGATGATTCAGTGTGTAGAGTTTTAGCTTATACACAGAATATTAAATCATCGGTTCTTATAAGTATAAAGTTTTTTGTTCACAATCTAGGATGGAAATTGAACATACCATCGGTACAATTGTAGCACAAGATTATATGTAATTTATCTTGATTATGGGAACGGTATAGTTCCAACTTCTTGTGCTAGTGCATTTTGTATGTATTGAACGGGACTGAGTAGAGATAGTTGTTTTAGACTGGCTGACAAAAACATATTCTCTAATCTATTAAATGTACTTATATTCTTAATCCTGATATAACTATTATGATCTGTCTATATTATCGTTTTGATTTATTAAAATATGAGATTCTGAGATGGGTCAATATGTGTGGTAGATTGGATGATAATAATATATATTGGTGAAATAATAAGTTAGTTGATGGAATCCATGTCTCGTTATAGAGATTGATTGATATGCCTTTTTGAGAAACTTATAAGTTTTCATCGTGTCAAAACTTGCAAGTGGATTTATGAATCAGACACATGAAATAAGTTAAGTAGTGTTCTATAGGAAATTAATCATTGAATTAAATTCGTCAGTAATCTAATTTATTGATTAATATCTGTAATCTTAACATGGGGAATTACATAAGTGTTTAATGGAGAATTTGAAATATAAATAGAGGAGTGCGATTACGAATTTCTAGTGGAATGATTTGTAATTTATTATGATAAGAATAATTCAAATTAATTATTTGGAATTATTTCCACAATAGGAAGCCTCAGTAATTAATTTTGTGGTCCCTACAGTGCCATATTTAACTAGAACTCTAGTTAAAAAGGAGAAATAAGCGTTATTTTCTGGTTCAAGAAAAAGGAGCGTGACTTTTTTCTTGTCATTTTTGGAGTGGAAGAAATATCTATAAGTAGGGATTCTCCTAACCTAGAAAAAGACGGAAGGTTTTTTATTTATACTTGCCCACCCAAGTATTGAGAGGGTTCGGATATGAACTTGGGATCACTGTAGAAGACTGTAGCTGCTGTCTATCTTGTGGATTCGCTTGAAGGTCTGTCTAATTTGTGGATTCGCTTGAAGGTATCTGCTCACGCTTCAAGAGGTATTTATTGAATTAAATTTCAGCAAGTTTATGTGTTCTAGAATGATTACATGTGTTCTAGCATAAACATTATTGGTTATCTATTATTAATGTAAGCAGTATAATTTTGGGTATGCTTCCGCTGTGCATATAGTTTTCCAACAGTAACATTATACCATCATGTGTATCATGCACAAATGCAGTTTGATTCAAAGACTACAAACAAATATTCCCGATTCCAATTGTTTTAAATTCCTAACATGATGATAAAACTTAACGTGTGATTAGAAGAAGACTAACCCATAAAAGAGAATTTTTCCAAAACGAGCAACTACAGACGACTTTACTTGTGTCATATCAGCTTCCTCCATCTCACGCTTCATATGTTGAAATGACAAAATTAAATCCTTCATCACATTTGCAGCAACCAAAAGCCATGGTGTATCGATAAGCTCATTTGTTATTCCTTCACTGCAACCTAGAAAAGCATAAATATTTGAAAGAAAACTGAAATCTCAGAAGCATAAATCTAATGTGAATTCATGAAATCAGGCAAATTTTTTAGAAATATACACACTCTGATCTACTGAACTAGAAAGCCGAGAACATAACGATAGATTATAACTTAGCTTATTCATCCTACATCGCAGAATTTGTACTAATCATGCACATCACTTCAATTCAATATAGGGTTGTACTTGTTGCTTGCAGAGTTGTACACAAATCGAATATGCAGAAAATTACAGATACACCTCCAAATCATTTATACCTTCCATTAGAACCAACGATAGAGCTTTTCTTTTGTCTGAATTTCGATCTGCAGAAAGAGGTTGGAGGCTGACAAGAGATGAAAATCGAGAATAATCAGCCAAGCCAACAGAGAACCATTTCGAAATGGAATTCTTCCTGTAAATAACGGTCTTCCCTCGAAAATTGTTCTGCTCTCCAAATGACTTGAGATGAAGGCTCTTTCTGAAGTTATTAGGAGTATGAAAATCCAGTGCCGGAATTGGATTCAACGACGGGGAGCCCTTTGTTTGCCTCTTGTGTGGTGGAATGTAAGCCCTTTGATCAGTTGCTTTGCACTTTTGGTGAAAATTGAGTTGCTCTGTTTTGTGATGATGGAACATTTTGGCACTATAAATAATACTCATGTTAAACTACTTGCGTGGAATAATTGAACAAACGCATTATATTAATGATCATTAACATCTCGGTTGACGACCTTTGAGCTTCTACTAATTACACTTCATTGAATTACGACTACTAAATTTGATTTCATTTTAAAAGCTAAAAATTTCATTTAACATCCAACATTATAGTGTATCAAATATAATTCTATTGGACAGTTCAAATGATTTTCGATATTCCTCTAGGCTGCATCGAATTGGAATATGTGTTGGGTATTTGCCCTGAGTTTATGAGTTTTTCTTTGCCATGAGTTTATGAGTTTTCCTATTCTTATAAGAATTTGATAAAACGGAAGTCTAACATAGTCTTAACAAGTCATCTAAAACATTAAAGAAGTGGTTGAGACGTAACTCATACACCACATACATCATCCGAAAACTAGAAAGACATAAAGCAAGTAAAAGTGTCTCGGTCCTCAGAATATGAGGACTTACCAACTCTTGAATTCGATAGAATGATCAACTAGCCACGAGTGTGAGAAGTGGGAGCGTCAGACCTTATATTAATGAGACAATGTAGACACTGATATGCATTAGTACATGAAATGCACTAAGTATGGAGAAATATGCATAAATAGACATGATAGCATAACGAACTTAATCCTGTGGGATATGACCAACATTTGAGAATTTAAAGTCTTAAGGAAACAACAACCTATATTTCATAAGATATGGTTAACACATTTAAAATAAGAGACATAAGAAAGCTTTTGAAGAAATATATTCGTTTTGTAGGATATTAGCTTTAAGCGACAATAAGACCATGAGAGCTATATCATGTAATTCGGTATATCCCTTATACCGAAAGAAAGGGATTCTACTTGCCAAGGTAGAATCCGTACACATCATCTTTTGCTAAACTGGATCCACTAGTAATGTCATTTAAGACGATCCTACGGGGCATGTAGTTAGGGACTAGAGGTTGCTACTAGAGACTACCCTATTTAAGCCTCCACCTCAAAGCCCTCTCGGTGCTAAGTCTAAATCCCAACGGAATAAATAGAATCAAATATCATTATAACATAAGAAAGACAATGATCAATACTAATCCTCATCTTAAAAATCAAAACATAGAATAGCTCCATAAATTACAATTCAAACATAGGTGAGAAAATTTTTCACTAATATGAATCTATATGTGAGAAATACATTTCATAATCATGATTATATTTTTATGTGAGAAAACCTTTCACAACAACATTGATACTTTCATTTAAAAGCACCATATCATCATAAATATCATTTTCATAAGACGTGCATAATTCTTCAAAATTCATAGTTGATGAGTTCATCATTGAAAGTCGTGGATTATGTTTGGGTTCATATAAATTCAACTAAATATCATGTAATTTACATTGAATCATGAAATAGGAGACTCAAACAACAATAAAAATCCCAATTGAATGAGACCCATATAGAACTCGGAAGAACCCTAATTTGATCAATTAAAATTGATTTGAGAAATTGAAAACCTTGGAGACCCCATGGAGAAATAGACCCCATGGGTGAATACCCACATACCTTGCTACTCAATGCCCAAGATGAATGGTGATTTAAGACCTTCGAGTGAACTCTAGCTTCTTCTTCTTCCTTAGCTTGAGAGGGAATTTGAGAGAACAAATTTGGTTGGATTTTGGGGAAATAAGGGAATGGATTTTAAACTGGGTAGATTTAGGACTTAAAGTCTTTATATTGGGCTTAGGATAGAGGCCAAAAAGATATAGTATAAGCTTAAAACACTTAGAAAAATACCTAAAATTCCTTAAGGAATAACTATCAGAACTGTTCTACGGGTCAGACCTACTTTTTATGGATCGTAGAACTTTCTACGGTCCGTACTGGGAAACCGTAGACCAAGTACTAAGACCTTAAAATCACCCAACTTTTGACGGGACCCTTCTATGGTCTGTAGATATCACGACCAAAAGTACATCCTAGATGTGACATGGTGTATAGGACCCCGAGAGGCCCTACACAAGCCACTTAACATACATCATATAAGATAATAGAAAATCAAGAGATTTTAAAAGACAGTTCATATCATAAGAGTTAACAAAAAGTAGCGGAAGTCTAACATAGTCTCAAAGACATCTAGTACATCATGAGTGATAGAGACGTAACCCATGCATCACATACAATACGAAAAAGTAAAGAAAATAAGCAATAAAGTGTTCCGTCAGGAACATGAGGACTCACCAATCTTCGAAACTACTAATGTGATCACTAGCCATAGAGATGTGGTATAGGAGCGTCGGACCCTACATTAGTGAAAGAATGTAGGCAAGAGTATGCGTTAGTACAAAGAATGTACCAAGTATGATAGCAATGCATAAAAGATGAAATCATGCTAAAAAGGACTTTACGTGACATGCAATGACCAAGATAAATCATGAAATAAAAGGGTTAGAAAACATAAATCATAAAACATGGTCAATGCAAGCTAACATCTTTAAACCATTTGTGAGATACTTCTAGAAGTAACCTTAGTTCATTATTGTGGGAGATTTACCTTTAACCGACATACAGACCATGTGAGCTATAACATGGAATCCGGTGTCTACCCCACACCAAAAAAAGGTGTCCTACTTACCAAGGTAAGACCATGAACTTCCATCTTACATGGATCTACTAGCTAATATCTATCTAAGACAATCATCCTATGGGAGAACATAGGTATGTGATGAGGAGATTGTTACTAGAATCCCGACCTCTAGCTACGGGAGAGCTTCCATCACAATATCCTCTCGGTGCTAAGCGTAAATCCCACGGAATAGTCATTATTCTTAACTTATCTTTATCATTAAGAGGCATGGGTAATCGCCGCTTGCCTTATTATCTATGGAAGGCACATCAAGTAGCCAATCCAAGATAGGTTTCATTAGAATATCTCCTTAATCTTGATTCAAAGTTTAGTTGAGAAAACCTTTTCAAGTCTAAGAATCCTTTATGTGAGAAAACCCTTTCACAATCATGCTTTCATGTGTATGTGCGATATCTTTTAACAACAATAACAACAACATTTACGACCCATAGATCACTCGACAGACCGTACTGGTCATCCGTAGGATAAGGTACTGGGACTTAAATTTTCTGAAAATCGAGAAGTTCCCTTTCTACGAGTGCCATCTACGATCCATAGAACCTTCTACAGTCTATAGAATGGACCCGTAGGTCTCAACCAATAGCCAAACTTTTTTCTCCTTTTCCCTTTTCGATCTCTGATGTGTTACAAGATCCTTATGGGGTTCTATACGACATGTTACACCTAGAGTATACTTTGGATCGTGACAGAAGTTGATGCTCACCAAAAGGCACCCGACGACTCACCGAGTGTGCTAGACCTCACCGAAAATGATAGATTCTTGGAATAAAATGCTCAAGGTAGGTCGATCAGAAGATTGGCTAAACGACGATTGTCCAAACTCTATCAGCGAGATGACAGTTGCTCGTCAAAAATGACAAAACATTTACGCTAAAATGAAGGCTAAAAAGGTGAGCTTGGGTGAGTATAAACGAATTTCTGAATGTGAACGACAAGCTCTATCGAGGTCTCCAACTACGGCTCAAACACCTGAAGCCTAAAGCTATCAAGAGGCGAGAAGAAAATCAAGTCGGCGAGTCCGACTAACATCGCCTACTAGGTCATTTAATGAAAATTTGGCTAAGTTTTAGGGAAAATATAAATAGTCGAAAAGAGATAAAAATACATCTTTGATCATACATTTTGAATCTGAGACTTTCTGAAATTAGAGTAATAATAGAACTTTCTATTTTTCTGAGTGAGAAGCAAACTTATAATCCATTTTTTTGGTGGGATTCAGAAATGAGTTTCTTAAATTGAAGTTGTAAATGAACAATATGATGACTGAGAATGTTTTTGGTTGATTCCCAGAATTCGCCTTGTTGGTCTAATTATTTAAGCTTGGCAAATGCAAGAAATGATCATAGGCATGTTTTGAGAGTGAACTCAAACAATCATACATACATTGTGACTACCTTGAGAGGGTGTGCATCCATTTTGACACCAATTGAGCCTAATCCATTTGTTGACAACCTTTTTGAACCTCTTGACTCAAAAATGTTACTTCCTTCTAACCTATATATCATTTTTGAAGCATTGATTTATTTGAATAGACAACTTAGGCCAAAATCCTAAGTTGGGGGTGTGGTAAGTAAGGAGAAAAGATCCCAAGTGAAAAGATGCATGATACTCTTTTTGAAAGAGATGGAACCCGCCGTATAAAAAAATAGAGAAAAGAATTTGAAATGAAAAATAATGTATTGCATAAGTAATGCTTTGATCATCTTTGTGGCATGATGGAATAAAAAGGTTTCCCAATGAATTGAATGAAAAATGAATGTTGTGAATAGCTCGAGATTAGTGACACGTACACTCCAATTGCAGTGAACTCCGACTATGTGAGGCTCACCCTATTCCCCTTTTCTCTGCTAGGGGAAGCAAAAATATGGTTGAAATCTCAGCCCATAAACTCCATAATATCTTGGGATGATCTTGCATGGAAGTTCTTGATAAGGTTTTTCCCATCTGGGAAAACAGCCAAGTTGAGAACCGATATATTAAGCTTCCGACAGAAAGGAGGAGAAAACTTGCACCAAGCTTGGGACAGATTTAAATCCATATTGCTGAGTTGTCCCCACCATCATCAAGCTAACGAAGTGTTGGTCCACACCTTCATTGAAGGGTTGGAACCAAACATAAAATTTTTACTTGATTCTACTGCAGGTGGACAAGCTTTAGAGAAAACATATGTTGAGTTGTTTACATTACTGAACACAATTTCACAAGGTAATCCCGAGTGAAATGGAGGAGGAGCTAAACCAATCGTGCAAAAGACTGCTGGAGTTTAGGAAGTGGATGCAATAACAGCCTTAACTACATAAATTGCTACAATGCAAAATATGATGACCACACACTTCAGCAACTTGTCACTAGGACAGTAGCAAGCTCAGGTTAATATGGTTCAACAGCCACCTACATGGTGTGAAGTATGTGGAGGTGGAGATCACACTGCTGAGGTATGTGGAGCCAACCCAGAATATGTTAATTTTGTAGGTAATGCACAGCGAGGAGGGATGCACCAAAATTATGGCAACACCTACAATCCGAGCTGGAGGAACAACCCAAACTTTTCATGGGGTGGTAATCAGAATCAACATCAAGGACAGAACCAGTACAGGCCGCAAGGTGGTTGATAACATTACAATCAGCAAGGCCATGGAAATCAACAAAGCCATGGGAATCAGCAGGCTGCTAAGCAGGGTGATATGAGTGTGGAGGACATGCTAAAACAAATTATGGCGGACCAAGCTAAGTTGGCAGCAGATGTCTGAAAGAACCAACTAGCTACCCAAAATTTGGAGAAGCAGTTTGGGCAGTTTGCAGTGCCCAGAATTCTCGACCACAAGGGGGTCTGCCTGGAAACACTGATCCAAACCCAAAATAGGTAAATGTTATGAGCACCCGTAGTGGCGTCCCTTGGAGGATTTGACCCCAGAAACAAAAACTACTGAAGACAAAGGGAAGCAAACAGAGGAAGCTGGACCGAGTGAGCCAAGGGGTTACGATGAACCAAAAGCAAAACCACCTCCTCCATTCCCACAGAAATTCAAAAAGCAGAAGGATGAGGAATGTTTTGGTAAGTTTATTGAACTCCTTGAATAGGTACATGTTAACTTGTCTTTGATTGATGTGTTGCAGGGCATTCCTAAGTATGCCAAATATGTGAGAGATATTGTGGAGTTTTACTGTGCAAATAAAAATTGGCAAGTTCATTGAGGCAAAAGGGCTATGTGATTTGGGCACAAGTATCAACTTGATGCCTACGTCCATGTTTCTTAAGTTGGGGCTAGGAAGGCCCAAGCCCACAACCATAATGTTGCAATTAGCTGACCACTCGGTAGCAAGGCCAGACGGTGTTATTGAGGATGTCTTAGTCCAAGTGGAAACTCTCATTTTCCCCGTAGACTTTGTCATCTTGGATTTTGAGCCTGACCCAGAGGTCCTATTTATTTTTGGACGCCCATTCCTAGCAACCGGTGGTGCATTGATAGATATGGCAGCTGGTAGGTTGACAATGAGGGCTCATGACAAGGTAGAGGTCTTTGATGTGTACAAGGCAATGAAGTTGCCTGCGATATATGAGGAGTTGTCAGCAATTACAATCATTGATGAGGAAACAACAACCAAATATGTTGAAGCCCGAGACCCTTTAGAGAGAGTATTAATTGGGCAGGATATAGCGGAGGATGTTGAAGCCCAGGAGCTGGCTAGTATTCTAGATATCCCTAATATGAGTATGCTTCGTAAGTTTGTGGAGCCATTAAATAGAGTCTTGGGACCCCCTCCAAAGCCATCAATTGAGGAAGCACCGAAGTTGGAGCTTAAAGCTCTCCCCTCTCATCTCATGTATGCATTCTTAGGTGCTAATGAAACGTTACATGTAATCCTTTCTGCTGCTTTGTCTGAACTGCAGGTGGAAGCCTTTCTGAAAGTATTAAGGAAGAGAAAAAAGGTGATAGGCTAGCAGATGGCTGACATACATGGCATCAGCCCAGCCTTATGCATGCACAGGATATTCATGGATGAGGGCCACAAGTCAAGTGTACAACCTCAATGCAGATTAAATCCAGTGATGAAAGATGTGATGCGCAAAGAGGTTATTAAATGGTTAGATATAGGTATTGTATACCCCATTTCAGACAGCAAGTGTGTCATCCCGGTTCAGTGTGTGCCTAAAAAATGACGCATGACAGTAATCACCAATGAAAAGAACGAGTTGATTCCAACCAGGACAATGATAGGGTGGCACATATGCATGGATTATAAGAAACTGAATGAGGCCACCAGAAAGAACCACTACCCCGTTCCTTTCATTGATCAAATGCTGGATAGGTTAGCTGGGCAAGAATATTATTGTTTCCTGGATGGCTATTCAGGATATAACCAAATTGTGATTGCGCCAGAAGACCAGAAGAAAACCACATTCACTTGTCTGTATGGGACATATGCCTTCAAGCGAATGTCGTTTTGGCTATGCAATCCCCCAGCCACATTCCAAAGATGCATGATGGCCATTTTTCATGATATGGTCGAAGATTTTGTGGAGATATTCATGGATGACTTCTCAGTCTTTGGAGAATCTTTTGACAAGTTTCTGGAAAATCTGGACAAGGTGCTTGCTAGATGTGAAGAAACTAATCTCATCCTAAACTGGGGAAAATGTCATTTTCTAGTGAAGGAAGAGATTGAATTGGGCCATAAGGTGTCAAGGCAAGGGATGGAAGTTGATCGTGCAAAAGTGGAGGTCATTGAAAAGCTACCTATCCCAGTCTCTGTTAAAGGGGTGAGAAAAATTTTGGGTCATGCTAGGTTCTACAGGAGATTCATTAAGGATTTCTCTAAGACTGCAAGACCTATGTGCAGTCTCCTAGAGAAGGAGATAAAAATCATCTTTGATGAGCAATGTATTCGATCTTTTGAGGCTTTGAAGAAGAAGTTGATAGAAGCTCCAATCTTGACTTCCCCAAATTAGAAGCTTCCTTTTGAGCTGATGTGTGACGCAAGTGATGTGGCTATAAGGGTAGTGTTAGGGCAAATGAAGGAGAAAGTTTTTCACTCAATCTACTATGCAATCAAAACACTGGATGCAGCTCAAGCCAACTACACAATGACCGAGAAAGAAATGCTATCCTTGGTCAATGCTTTTGACAAGTTCAGATCTATCCTGGTAGGGACTTAACTTGTTGTTTATACTGACCATGCAGCTATCAGGTACCTGTTCAATAAGAAGGATGCAAATCCTCAGATGATTAGATGGATTCTGTTGCTGCAAGAGTTTGACATAGAGATCAAGGACCGAAAAGGTTCTGAAAAATAGATTGTAGATCACTTGTCCAGGTTGGAGAGTTCGTCGCATGTGGGTGAGCAAGGTCAGATTCGGGAAGAGTTTCCTGATGAACATTTATTGGCCCTAGAGGTGATGAAATTACCATGGTATGTGGATATTGTTAACTACTTGGTGAGCGGAGTGTTTCTACCGGATGCAACCACCCATCAAAAGAAGAGGCTGACTTATGATGCTCGTTTCTACATATGGGATGAGCCTTATCTATTCAAGCAGGGCCTTGACAAAATAATGAGGAGGTGTGTACCTGAGGCTAAGATGAGACAAGTGATGGATAGCTGCCACTCGTCTACATATGGGGGTCATCACATAAAGTGCTCCAATCAGGTTTTTTCTGGCCTACTTTGTTCAAAGATGCTGCAGGTTATGTGAAGAGTTGTGATCAATGCCAGAGGATGGGAACTATTTCTAGAAGACATGAGATGCCATTGCATAACATCTTGGAGGTAGAAATATTTGATGTCTGGGGGATTGACTTCATAGGACCATTCCCACCATCCAATGGTAATCAATATATCCTTAAGGCCGTGGATTACGTGTCAAAGTGGGTTGAGGCAGTGGCTCTATCTACAAACGATGCCAAAGTGGTGCTAAAGTTTTTGAAAAAACATATCTTCACTTGGTTTGGAACTCCTAGAGCAATAATCAGTGATGGAGGGAAGCACTTCATAAATCAATTGGTGAATAATATCTTAGCTAAATATGGAGTCAGGCACAAGGTAGCTACAACGTATCACCCTCAAACCAGCGGCCAGGTAGAAGTGTCAAACCGTGAGGTGAAGCAGATTCTGCAGAAAATGGTGAATGCCCAAATGAAGGATTGGGCAATAAAGCTAGATGATGCATTATAGGCGTACATGACCGCTTATAAGACGCCAATAGGGACTTCTCCCTATAACTTGGTGTTTGGTAAAGCGTGTCACCTTTCGGTTGAATTAGAACATCAGGCTTACTGGGTAGTGAAGAAGTTGAATCTGGATACGGAGTTAGCCTGGAGAAAAAGGATGGGTCAGCTACATGAATTGGAAGATTTCAGACTCCCATCCTATGAAAATGCGAAGCTCTATAAGGAGAAGACTAAACGTTGGTCTGATAAGCATATCGTGTCCCGAGTCTTTGAGCCTGGTCAAAAGGTATTGTTGTTTAAATCTAGATTGAGGTTGTTTCCAAGTAAGCTGAAGTCAAAATGGAGTGGACCATTTGAGGTGGTGCGTATGACAAACCATGGAGCCGTAGAGTTGTGGAATGAAGGGAAACAATCCACGTTTATAGTGAATTGACAAAGGGTAAAGCACTACTTCGGGCAAGAGGTACATCGTGAGGAAGATGTGCTTGAGTTGAGCTATGAATGAGAAGGTAAGCTGAGTCGTGCCGCGACGTTAAATACGGTGTTACTTGGGAGGCAACCCATGACTTTGTACACTAGAGAGATTTTCTTTTTGCTTTATTTTTATAGGTTAGTTTTCTTTTTAGTTATAGGTTGGTTTAGTTTAATTTCGTATTTGTCAATTTTAATTGAAAAAAAAATTGGGCGAGAAACAGTGGAGTCCGCGACCTTGGCGCATCGCGGACTGGTTCTGCAGTGTAATGGTCGCCCCAGGAGGAGAAGCGGAAATGACAAGTCGTGTCTGCGACAGCTCCGCATCGCAGACCTATTGCTGGGAAATGCGATGACTGTGATATGGAAACAGTGGAGTCCGCGACAGCTCCACGTCGCGGACCTGATTCCACCAAGCACAGGACGCCTCACATGATGAATCAGAAAATCACAAGTCGTGTCTGAGACAGCTCCGCGTCGTGGACCTAGTGAGTAATATTTGGATTTTTTCATTAAAAAGTCGGGTTTTACCTGACTTTTTGGAGATAACCCGACCCCCGTCCCTTTTTAACCCCCTAATTCATCCCAAAATCCCCATTACCCCAAGAAATTGAAAGAATTCTCCCTCTCTCTCTAACCCTAACACCCTCTTCCCAAATCAATTGTGCGTCGCAAAGTTGAAATTCCGCCTCAAGACGAGCCGCCCAGGCCGCAAGCGACAAAGAGGTAGATTCTCAGACTGAAGAGGCAGTGACTACCATTCCTGAAATCCAGCATCAGGAACTGCCTCAAGCTGGTGGCCCAGCTACTTTGTGGGGTAGGGGACAAGACTGGTGACTGCTGCGGTTGTCTTCAAATTTCGTCAGTCTAAACACTCAATGTATGTTTCTCATGTATTTTGTTCTCTCTTTGGGGTGAATTATTGATGTAAGTACATGAAGGTGATGTGTTTAATGGATGAGATTCTTGAAATTGATTGTTCCTTGTGGAAAGTGTGATAATGGGTGAAATGATTTAATTGTTCAACCTATTTTATGGTACCCATGTCTATAAACCTTGTTAGAATGATCTTGGTTGAAGTAGAAGGGTTATACTTTGAATGATTTGGTTAAAATTTGGGTTTTGTGAAGTCTTGAGTAGCAAAAGTGTTCTAAGGTAAAAGATTGAGTAAAAACATCTAGGCTGGTTCGAATTCTTGAGTAGAATCATATTACCATTGGCTTTATGGGCTTGAATTGTGATGGGTGTGCAATGGTAATGGTAATATTACCTGTCTGATTGTAGGATATCATGTTTGGAACACAAAGATCTAGCAAAGCGGTTGCGTCTAGCAGCCGTAAAAGAGTGAGAACTGGAACAACTATCCTTCCAGCACCCATAGTACCAAGAGGGCACACCCAACGATACGGGGCTAAGGAAGTCACTTCTGAGGGCAGAAAGTGGTATAAATCCCACACCGAAGCCAAGTACCTTTTGGATGTGGTGCTTGATGATGTGAAGTTGGGAAGGGATTTCCCTCGAATTATGTGCCGCCTGCAAGAATTGCACATGGGATTCATCTTTCAGGATCCTTCGGAGTTCAATGTGAGTGTAGTTTGGGAATTTTACGCCAATTGGAAACCCGACGCCCGGTCTCATTTTGTAACTGTGCGTGGCGTGGAGGTCCCTCTTACACCCTCAGCTATCAATCAAGTATTGGGTACTGCAGAAGCCCCTTCTGATGTCCTGACTGGGTTAAACATCAATTATCCATATCAGTAGATTCGCCACACTTTGTGTGGGGTACAGTCCACTGCTAAGTGGATTAGGCATGGGCACCGCGGCTATCATCAGTCCTATCCTTATGCCCACATGAATCGAGAAGCCCGGGTATGGCTAAAAGTTGTTATGAACTGCTTGATATCGAGGCTGCATTTCACTGACGTCACGAGGGACCGCGTGTGCTTGGTCTATGCTCTGATGAAGGACCTACCCATCAATGTAGGAGCGGTGTTGAAATCGGCCATGCGGAAAGCTAGAGTGCATAGAGGTCGAAGTTATGCATTTGGGGAGACTAATCACTAGTTTGTGCAAGAGAGCAGGAGTGCCAGAGGAAAGTGTCGATTACATGGCGCCCTTGTTTACCACACCATTGGAAGTCACGAAGACAAAGGGCCCTGAAAATGCACATGGACCCACCCTCACTACAACAGAGCGTTACAAGAGGGATGATATGATTACAGCTTGCATGTTTGGACTTGAAATGCTGCGCCACAGAAATGGGTGCCGACCTTCCTCTGAAGAGCAGTTGAATGAAATTGAAAATAGGTACCCCTTGAATGAGCATGTTGAAGCACTCCTGGACTCGAGCCTGCGTTTCTGGAGCCCGTATGGGATGATGTCCCCACTGATAAGGACAAGAGAAGAACCATGTCAGACAGTGAATCCGATTCTGATGAAGAGGAGGGTGAACCTTTGGCTCTTGAGGAAACCGGAGGCGATGATGGCATGGATGAGTGATCAGGGAAGTACCCACCCTACCTGTTTATGCATTTTTTGTTATATATGTTGCACTGGGGACAGTGCTTCCTCTTTAAGTGTGGGGTTGGGGGTGAAATATCTGTGTAAATAAATTTGTTGTGCTATTTTAGTTGTTGATTTTTTTTTTGGGTTCCTTGGAAGTTGTTTTAGGTTCTTTGGCCAAGGATAGTCCCGTTGAACCGTACAAAAAAAAGATTTTGTTTCTTAGACTTGAGTCAGTTGACGTAATTGAGTCATATTTCCCTATGATAGATGGATGACGACCGTCTTAAGGGCAAGTTTCGTCATTAGGTCTGTAGGGTTGGCATCTTGCTAAGGCTGCACAACTGCATTAAGTTTAGGCTGAATCAGGAAAATAAAGGAATGACTCTGTGTTGAGACATCTAGGCTCTTTTATGTGACTCTAAAATGACGTGTGCTTAAAATGAATTCACGCTAGTTCTTGGGAAAAAGTCCAAAGTGATCAGTTTTGATTGAATTTTTGCCATGTATGTGAGGTTTGCTGTATTCCATGCCGCTAATTGATGCCCAGAACTTGTCCAGTGTGTCTGTAAAACGAAAGATAGGATAAGGAGTTGAGGAAGTGATATATGCATTTCTTTGATAGCCTTGTTTTGTGTTCTTCTTGTACCCACCATGATATATATCCTTAGTTAACCCCCTCGAGCCTTTGACTTGTTCTTTGGTAGCCTAACATGAAGCTTATTCCCATTCCTTCTATGGCCTGTAACTTCGATCCAAAAGCTCCTAGGCGCTTTTAGTGGACAATAGTGAAGGGAAAGAAAGAGCAAGTGTGAAGCCCTTGAGCATAAATCACTGATGTTTAAAAGACACAGTTCTGGCTCGTGTAATAAAAAATAAAAAAAATGGTGTGAATAAATGGATTTTGAATGCCTTACAGGAAAGGACCGAGCAGCTTAAAGAAAAGGGGCAAATAAGAAGAAGGTTGTTAAAAGAAGGTCCAAAAATGAAGTTTGTCTTGTATTAAAGCGCTTTGGAATGTAGTCGCTATTCAAAGCCAAAAATAGCTCCTACCCGTCCCTTATCCTACATTACAACCCTTAAAGACCTAGTTGATCTTGAACTTCTGTATTCTTGAAAGTAGTGACACAGTACACTAAGGGAAAGCCTATGGTTTGTTATTGATGGCATGTGAATTCTTTTGAGAGAGTGAGCGAAAATTGATTCTTACACCCGTTATTCTTTAAATTTCTATTTGTGTGAACATTTCGGGGTGTTTCTTGTGGTGAGGGAACATGTTCAATAAGGAACTGGTAACTTGTGTAACTGTGTGACAGACGATTATGCATGAGTTTGCTGCGTTATAGAGTCGATTTTTGAGGCTAGACGGTTTTGCACGAGTCGTCCTGGTGACTGCATAGTGTTGACATACTTGTTGTGAAGCTCCTGTGGATGTTGTGGCCGAAGTTTGAATGTCCGTAGTTGGAAGTGTAGTAGAGTCGTCGTATGCACGAAATGTGGAATTGTTCGAGGACGAACAAAGCTTTAAGTGTGGGGTGGTGATCTTAGGCGTATTTATGCGCCTAATAACTAATTTATCCCATATATTTAGCCAAGTTCGAGAGAAAATTCCTAGTTTGAATTTCACTTTTAGAGTCAACATATTATGTCTCCTCTAACCAAGATGATTAGGTGTTTGTAGGGTGAAAAGCAAGCAAAATGAGCTAAAAGGAAAGCATCCAAGATGTTGGGAAATAGAAGTCGAAGTTGCTAAGGAGAAATGACCAAGAAGCTGGAAAAATGCACTGTGAGGGAGCACCTCCACGTCGCGGAGCTGAAACCAGAGTGTGGAAAACGAATTTTACACAACAATAGAGTGCGTGACAGGAGCGCGTCGGGGAGTGGGATCGAGCTTTTTGTAATGTGCATCCAGGGAACAGGTCCTCCAGATTTTAACCACGTGTTTTATTTCAGACTATAAATAGTGCAGCTGTATTTTTTTTATCATTATTCAGTTTTTGAAAAATTGGAGAACACGATTTGGGCGATTTTGTTGATGAACTCTAGGGCTTTTCTTCTATACTTTCATTTTGGTAAACAATTTAATGATTATTGAACATTATTTGTTGATGAATCATATTATGAGTAGATAAATTCCCTTATTCTAGGGTTGTAGCTACGATTGATGGCATAATATTGTTTATTTCTAGCATTAGACGGGTTTTCTTATGATTTATGCTAGCATTTTAGTTTTACTATTTGATGACAGATCAACATTAAAATAAATTCATTGTCCACTCTTGAACTCAGAAGATGAATAGAGTAATAGACCAAGGAATGTAAGGAACGTGTTCATTCTAGGGTAAAACTTAGAGTGTTTCGTATATAGGATAGGAATATACCTATTGTCACGCCCCGAGCTACCCCCAGGACGCGGACACAAGACCTAGGATCACAAGTGACCCCAAGCTAACCCTACTGGCATAACATAAGCATACTATAATAACTGAAATAAGATAATTCTGTGCGGAAGCTTAAAACCATAATTAACTGAAAGTGGTCGGGAATACCCATTCTAAATATGGATATATAATCTGAGAGTTTAACGAAAAATGGAATATCAAACTCGAATCTAAAATTGATTCTAACTATGTCTGAAATAATGCCTCTAACTGACTAGAGATGCTGGGACATGCCTCAGCTAAATCTAGCAAAAACTGAAACTAAAGACTGAAAGTAGAAAGATAATCATGTCAATCGTCCTCAAAGAATGAGGACTCACCACTGATGCTCCTGAACTGAAGATCGGGAACCGATCTATGTGTGATCTAGAAGCTGAGAACCTGGACCTACATCACGAGAAGATGTAGCGCAGAGTATGCGTCAGTACTTGAAAGGTACTGAGCATGCAGGATAGAGTAAAGCTGAACAATATAAACATAACTGAACAAAGCATATAACTGAGCAGTGATATAAGATAAGCATGATACTATACTGGAAATACTGAACATGAACTAACTGAATGCAATGACCAAGTTTATAACATGCTGAGACTGAAATCTGACTGTAACTGATAACATGGTCAATGCAATAGAATCTGACTG
>JAJONR010002849.1:0-43313 GCA_029582245.1 Solanum etuberosum
CATTGTGTAGGTAATGACCAAGTGTAAGTGTCGAATAGAAGAGCAAAATTATTCATAAAGTGATAGATCTAAACTAGGCTTATGATATGTTTGAGAGGGTCATGATGTTCAGAAGGTTATAGAACTGATTAAGTAATGAGGTATAGTATAGTAGGAGAGAAACCACATTGATATTCGGGTTTAGTAATGAACATTAAGCTTGAATTTGAGATGAGTGTCATGATCGAAAGAATGGCAACATGAGGGTGATGATGTCAGTCTTGGGATTTGATCTGATAGACTCGACATATAGTAGGTGAGGAATTGAGATGTTAGCTGCAATAAATATGAGTGGTACAAATGAGAGACCCTAACCTTTAGATAAGGGCAGTGAAGTGTGGCTAAGTCACAAGAGTAACAAGAGCATTAAGAGGTGTACCGAGAGGGTATGTAATCAGAAGAGGTTAAGAGAAACACCTTAGAAAGAAGTCTTAGTACCTTCTTATTGAGAGTTTGGTAGTCATGAGATAAACTTCTCTCGAGTGTTAGAGTAAAAGAGGATGTAGATGAGTTAGAGATAATGGAATAGGTCCATAGCTTTCAAGTGTCAGCCTTAGACCTAAGCGGAAGATGAAGAGATGAGAAATAAAGTCAAGTGTTTGAGAATAAGATAGTAATGAGTTCCAGAGAGTATGGGAGATATCTTTTCAGAGGTCCTGTTAGTAATGGAGTTGTTAGAGTACTAAGCTTGAATGTGGTGATAGGGAGTAATAGTTTTGGGATAAGATTCCCTATAGAGAGGTATAGAACCCGAACCTTAGGATTTGGGTTAAGCTTGAATATAGTGAAAGCGTACCATTAGAATCAGACCTTAGTAAGAGTGACCCATTCCATACCCAGTCCAGTCGTCATTCGAGGACGAATTATCCCAAGGGGGAGATATTGTAACAACCTAGAAATTTTTTGAGCTAAGACTCGAACCATCCTTCATTGTGAGTAGGATTTTTACCGAGGAATTTAAAATTTCTTAAGTGTTAAGGTCACTAGATGTAGAACCTTGAGTTCCAAAAAGAACTAAATAGGAAATACCAAAATCTGAAATTTCGCAAGTTATGCTTAATTTATGAGTTTTGAGTCAACTTCAAATGAGCATAACACTTAGTACAGGATGATTTAGGTGGGCTACAAGCTAAAGAAAGGTCTTTGAATTATCTTTCCAACACCACCAAGTTTGCTAAATTTTGAGCTTTGAGTAAAAAGTTATGACTGATTTACTAATGACGCTCAAACCTGGCAGTAGATCCGCGATGGCTCCCCGTTACGGAGCCAATACGGGCCTCACTGAAAAATTATTCCGATTCCCATCTCATTTTATTTATTTCTTTAAGGGTATTTTAGTCCTAAAAACCCTAAGGGGTCATCTAAATTACCCTAAACGTGTAGAAAAATCAGTTTTCATAAATCAAACCCTCTCATCCATTCCAAAAATTCTACGCTCAAGGAATTCAAGAAACGCTAAGGCTAGGGTTCTTCTTCCAAGATTTTCCTTCAAGTTCTTCAAGAAGATGGTTCTTTCAGGTATTTAAGCTTCCATCGTGTTGGGTTTGTTCACCCACACGCCAATCATGTTAATTTAAGCATTAAATTCATTCTAGAAAGTTGAAGGCTTGATGTTCTTGATATGTGTTCTTGAATTTGCTTTTGTTCTTGAATTGGGCTGAGATTGAGGAGTTCTTGAGATTATTGCGTCGATTTATAGAATTATTTTGAGTTAGATTCTAGTGTACATGTGTTGGGTATCTGAATCTAAAGAGAAGTTGAGCAAAAGAATTGAATTCAGGCGAATTGGGGTTGGAAAACGAAGAAGGAAAAAGTCGAGCGAATTTGGCAACCCAGTCCGCGTCGTGGACCTGCATCCCCATTTCATGAATTTTTTCTTTGCATCGCGGAGAGGTCACGCACCCCTCTGCCTCAAAAGTTATTTCGCGAACAAATATTAAAATGCATCTCCGTGTCGCAGACTTGCTTCCAGACAGTGACTTATTGATCGTTTCTCATGTTTAACTATCTAAAAACACTCCTAAACATCATGAGATATTTCCTATCATAAATCACAAACTTGAATTCATAAATCAAATTAAAAGTAGAGTTGAGAGTCAACTTTTGAGAGTCCTTTCGAACATTTTTGAGAAAGTCCATTTGAGTCTTTTTGAGAAGTCTTCTACAATTTCTAAAAACTTATTTCAAGACTCGAGAAAGTGAGTATGAGAGTGAGGAGAATGTTTTCATGAGTCTACTTTATCATCACGAGATTCTTCATACCATAAACCATAACTCTTGAATTCATAATTCACATTCAAGAGAGAGTTAAGAGTAGAGTTCAAGGAAGTCTTTGAGTTCAATTGTGAATCCTTTGAGATCAACTATCGATTTGAGCTAAGTTTTGAGGAAGTAAGTATGAGAATGAAAAGAGTCGTATACATGAGTTCCATTTTGTTATGTAGACCGTTGAGTTGAGTTCTTTCATGTCCATAATTCTGCATGAACCCTATGAGTTGAACATTCTTGAGATGAGTAGTATCATGAAGTCCATGAGTTGAGTTGTTCATGCCCATAATTCCGCATGAACCATTTGAGTCGAGCATTCTTGAAATATGTAGTATCATTTAAGTTCTTGAGTTCGGAGTTGTGGAGTTCCGAGTATTGAGTTCTATGCATGGTTATTGAAAACCTTCAATTTAGTCGTTCACGTCCATAATTCGACATGAACCTTATTTTAAGAAGTCATTATACAAATTATTTTAAAACATGTTTTAAAGACTTGAGCACTGAGTTGAGGAAGAGTAGAGTTGAGTTCATTTTCTTTAAAATGACATATGGGAATTAAGTATTCCCAAGAGTAAACGTTTTTACATTTAAGATGGGAGAAAACTGAGATTTCCAAAAGAGTTTTGAGCAGTTTGAGTATCATCTCTTTTAAGAGAAAGATTTTTGAGTAATAATCTCAAACCACAGAAAGAGTTATGTTTTTAAACATATGAGCTGAGTATATTTTGGGAGTAGTATTGAGCACCGATATGGGGATGAGTTCAGCTAACTCAAGTCTCCATAAACCATGTAGCCAACGTGGGTAGAAAGGGTCATACTTTTTAGATGATTCCTTAGTGCTTTTTAGCATAGACTAGTGGATCCACTTAGTTGAGAGGTTCTACAGTCCGGCAAGGTATAAGACAATTCTGGCACCGTGGGTGAGATGATGTATCATCACATAGCTCATAGTGATGGTTGTCGGTTTGAGAAACTACCACATAGTTATATTGTATTTTTATATACACACCGAGTATTATTGTATTTTTCAATACATTGAGTTTCTATCTGCTGTTTTAAAAGCTTTTCATATATTGCATATTGTTACTTTATTCTTGAGTATCTTGAGTTGAGTACCTTTGAGTATCATATCATATCATTGAGTTGAGTATCTAATCTTGAGTTGAGTATCTTGAGTTGAACTGTGCTTCATTGAGTCGAGTACCTTATTGTTGAGTTGAGCCCCATTTCAATGAGTTGAGAACCTTATTGTTGAGTTGAGTATCTTATCCTTTGAGTTGAGCATCTTTTTGTTGAGTTGAGTCGAGTAAGTGAGTTGAGAAGAGGTAAGTATGTTTCCTTTTTACCAGTTTCAAGCTTATGTTATGCTTTAGAATTCCCCTTTCATGTTGGTACATTCCACGTACTGAGCCATTTGGCCTGCATCGTTTCATGATGCAGATATAGGTATTCAGGGTCATCAATAGGAGCTTCGTTGATTTCACATGGAGTTCGAGTTAGCTATGGTGAGCCTCGTTGTATCCGGAGGGTTCCACTTTTACTTTCAGTTATATCAGTTGTTAGGATGTCGTGGGTCTTGTCCCGACTTCCATCTTTGTCATTTAGAGGCTTCATAGATAGACAATAGAGTTTCAGAAGTCTGTTAATTTATTTTGTTAAATGTTTTAAAGACTTAAGTTACCTATTTTATGGTGAGTTGAATATATTATTTTTATTCATTGTTAATCAGTTGAGTTAAAGCTTTGTATTTGAGTTTCATGAATTTTTATTCAGTTTTTAAGCTTTGTATGCTTGAGTTAGTCTTCCGCTTGTAGTCAGCCAGGATGAGGGTTTGCTTGGGAATCAGAAATGGTTCTCGAGTGCCGGCCAAGTCCAGGGTGTAGGCTCGGGTCGTGACACCTTTGAACACATATGAGATACTTATTAAAGTAAACTTAGTTCATTATTATTGTGGGAAGTAGCCTTAACCGACATAGAGACCATATGAGCTATAACATGATCCCCCGGTGTCTCCCACACCGAAAAGGGTTGTCCTATTTGCCAAGGTAAGGACCATGAACTTCTAGCTTAAGTGGATCCACTAGCTAATGTCTATCTAGTCAATCATCCTATGTGGGCACATAGGTAAGGGATAAGGAGATTGCTTCTAGAAACCTGACCTCTACTAACGGGAGAGATTCCATCTCAATATCCTCTCGGTGCTAAGCATAAATCCCAAGGAATAGTAATTTCTTACTTGTTCTTATTATCCATGGAAGGGCACGGCATCTTGCTAATCAAATCTAGGTCATAAGTCATCCATGGAAAGGTATCATTCAATAACCAATCCATGCTAGGTTTCATTAGGATAACTCTTAATCTTAGATTCATTTAGGTGAGAAGACCTTTCAACCTTAGAACCCTTTATTATGTGAGAAAACCTTTCACATCATGCTTTTATGTGTTTCATGAGAAATCCTTTCAACAACACAACACAACAACAACATCATCATTGATACTTTAATCTCAAAGCATCCTTAAAACATTTGCATCGATTTCATATAGTTTACCTTTCAAGGTTCAAAACTGACTTTCAATGATCAACATTTAGAAAACGTAGGTTAGATATGGATTTCATTATAAATTAATGTAATTCTATCAATACATGCTTAATTTCATAAAACTCTCCTTTCTTAACCAAAATCCCACATTATATGATCATAACTTGAAAGCATGGGGAATACATGGGTTCATAGGGGAATCATTATACAATCATAGTATTTCATCAATTCATGGATAAGAGATAATAATTCAATCATTTAAAACAATAATCAAGAGAACCCATGACAACTGAAGAAAACCCTAACTCAATTGGGAATTTCTAACTTTGAAAATAGGAGGATTTGGGAACTCCATGAATGGAAGGAATCCTTGGATGAAAACTATAAGCCAATTGCTTATCTTCAATGGAGGAATTGAGACTTGACTTGAAACCCTAGGTTGAATCCTTCTTCTTCAAGATTTCTAGAGAGAGAAATATTTGAGAGTTCTTATTTTTGGTGAATTTGAAGAGAATGAAGTGAATAAACTAATTTGAGGGTTGGAATCACTTATATAGGGGTCTTAGTGAAGGGTAAACCGACGTAGTATAGGGATAAAATAATTAGGAAAAGACCTATTTGCCCCTAAGATTTAACTGCCGACCACGACCCACGAACCCTGACTGACGGACCTTGGTCTGACCAACGGACCTTGGTCGTCTGGTGTCAGAAAGTGGGAATTGTGGGTCTTGGACAAAGGGCCCTCAACCACGGACCATGGTCCCACCAACGGTCTGTTGTTTTGGGCCGTGGTTCCAACTGCTTGAACCCCCTTTTCGGTGCCCATCCACGGACCACACCTATGGTCCGTGGTCCCATCCACGGGCCGTGGGTCGCCTCCGTCGGATGGCACTTGCAACTTCTGAAAAGCAGTTGTCTTGCCCTTCTCGAATCCGGGGTGTTACAATATCTCTCCCTTGGGATCATTCGTCCTTGAATGAGATTCAAGCTAGTATGAAAAGAGTAGGAAAGGAACTAACAACCCAACCATAAATGCAACTTCGTCTACATGCATATAACCAAGGAGGAATTATAGACCCCAAGCTAAGACATCATAAAAACATTATAAGACGGGTGGAACTAAATCTAACAGCCCATCGTGCCTGCATTACACATATCCGAGGAGGAAACATCAACTCTAAGCTAAAACATGCTCATATCATCATATCATGTAGTCTACATGCAATTCATACTCAAATGCACATAAACATGTAGAAATTACTCAAATTGACTTATTTTCTCAAAATTTAAGCTTTTCATGAATCATGCATAGTAAGGAAATCATGGAAACATTCAAGACACATGACTCCAAAAACAAATAGTGAACCATTAGGAACTCATTACCTCAAGCTAGAGTAGGAGTAGAAGGAAAGAAATGAGGATATCAGGACATCATATCGGCCTCGGCCTCCCAAGTAGCACCCTCAACTAACTGATTCCTCCACAACACTTTCACGGAAGCAACTTCTTTATTTCTCAACTTCTTGACTTGCCGGTCTAAAATCTCAACCGGTACTTCTTAATAAGAAATATTCACCTTAACTCCCAAACCTTCTAAGGGAACTATGGATGTTGGACCACCAACACATTTATTCAACATAGAGACATGGAAAACCGGATGCACCGATGCCAACTCATTAGGCAGTTCTAGTTCATCAGCAACCTTACCAACACATCTCAAAATCTGATATGGGCCTACATATCGAGGACTAAGCTTCCCTTTCTTACCAAACCTCATTACACCCTTTATGGGTGAAGTTTTCAAGTAAACCCAATCATGAACATCAAACTCAAGATCTCTTCATCTTACATCGACATAGGACTTTTGCCGACTTTGAGGCATTTTCAACCTTTATCTAATAAGTCGAACCTTCTCTATGGCCTCATGTACCAACTTGGTACCTATTAGGGAGACTTCACCCACCTCAAACCAACCTATAGGAGATCTACACTTCCTACCATATAATGCCTCAAATGGAGCCATATCAATACTTGAGTGATAGCTATTGTTATAAGTGAACTCAATCAATGGCAAATGGTCATCCCAATTACCCTTAAAATCAATCACACAAGCTCTCAATATATCTTCCAAAGTTTAGATAGTACGCCCCACTTGCCCATCGGTTTGGGGATGAAAGGTCGTACTAAGCTTAACACGAGTACCAAGACCCTTTTGGAAAGACTTCCAAACCTTAAAAGTGAATTGGGTACCACGATCGGAAATAATGGACAAAGGCACTCCATGCAACTTTACCATTTCTCTTAAGTACAACTTAGCATATTCCTCCACCGAATAGGAAACCTTGACGGGTATAAAATGAGCCGATTTCATCATCTGATCTACTATAACCCAAATCGAGTCATGTTGTTGCCGGGTGCAAGGCAAACCAACAATAAAGTCCATATTCATATCTTCCCACTTCCAAGTAGGAATGCTAATGTCTTGGGATGAACCTCTCGGTTTCTGATGCTCAACTTTCACTTGTTGACAATTAGGACACAAAGTCACAAATTCTGCAATATTGTTCTTCATCCCGTTCCACTAATAGACCTCCCGCAAATCAGGTACATATTAGTGGCTCCCGGGTGAATGGAATACCGTGAACTATGGGCTTCTGACAAGATTTGTTCCCTCAAGTCATCAATATTAGGAATACACAAACGACGTTTACATCTAAGCACACCATCTCCGCCTTGGGATAAAGGCTCAACAAATTTCTTAAACACCGCTTCCTTTAAGTCAACCAAAATTGGATCAAGACCTTGCTTGGCTTTCACATCCGCCACTAAAGACGATTCTGAACCATTGTGGACCATAACACCACCCTTGGTAGAGTCGACTAACTGAACACCCAGTCGGCCAATCTATGAACATCTCGAACCAAATATTTCTTCT
This sequence comes from Solanum etuberosum, assembly GCA_029582245.1. Classification (NCBI taxonomy): domain Eukaryota; kingdom Viridiplantae; phylum Streptophyta; class Magnoliopsida; order Solanales; family Solanaceae; genus Solanum; species Solanum etuberosum. The sequence continues at coordinate 7,783 of JAJONR010002849.1, forward strand.
CTTCTTCAACATGGGCAGCACTACCCATGGATAATCGACTAAGAGCATCCACCACCACATTTAGCTTACCGGGATGATAGAGAACACTCATATCATAATCCTTAAGTAACTCAAGCCACCTTCTTTGGCGAAGATTAAGATCCTTCTGATTGAACACATATTACAAATTCTTGTGATCGGTAAACACATCTACATGAACTCCATACTAATAACGCCTCCAAATCATTAAGGCACAAACAACTGCCGCTAGTTGAAGGTCATGGGTAGGATAATTCTTCTCATGAATCTTAAGTTGCCTTGAGGCATAGGCATTAACTTTCCCATTCTGCATACGCACACACCCTGACCCAATTCTTGAGGCATCACAATAAACCACAAAACCATCTGTCCCTTCCGGTATAGTCAACACTGGAGCTGAAGTAACTCTATCCTTCAACTCTTGGAAACTCTTCTCACATGTTTTGGACCATATGAACTTAGCCTTATTTTGAGTCAAAGCCGTCAAAGAAGAGACAATTAAAGAGAACCCCTCAACAAACCTTCTGTAGTAACCAACTAAACCTAAGAAACCTCTAATATCCAAAGGAGATAGAGGTCTAGGCCAACTCTTGACCGCATCCGTCTTCTTAGGATCTACCTCAATACCCTTACTTAAAAAAATATGGCCAAGGAAAGATACGGACCTTAGCCAAAACTCACATTTGCTAAATTTGGGAAAGAGTTTTTGGTCCTTAAGATTTTGCAACACGATCCTCAAATGATCAATATGCTCATTCTCACTCTTGGATAGATCAATATATCATCAATGAATACAATAAAAAAACATGTCAAGGTATTGTCTAAACATAATATTCATCAAAACCATAAACGCCGCCTGAGCATTAGTCAACCAAAACGACATTACCAAAAACTTATAATGACCATACCAAGTTCAAAAAGCCATCTTTGGAATATTATCTTCTTTGACCCTCAATCGGTGATTACTCGATCGAAGATCAATCTTAGAAAAGTAACTCACTCATTGAAGTTGGTCAAATAAATCATCTATCCTTAGAAGAGGATATTTATTCTTAATAGTCACTTTGTTCAACTGACGATAGTCAATACACATACGAAGAGAACCATCTTTCTTTCTAACAAACAAAACTGGAGCACCCCATGGAGGGATACTCTAATGAAACCCTTATCCAACAAATCTTTCAATTGTTCTTTCAACTTCTTTAATTCTGTCGGAGCCATACGGTAAGGAGGAATAAAAATAGGTTGCGTATCTGGGAGAAGGTCAATACCGAAGTCTATTTCCCTCTCGGGAGGAATACCAGGTAAATCATCAGGAAACACTTTCGGAAACTCATTAATAATGGGGACCGACTCAAAAGTAGGAATTTTGGAATCTACATCCCTCACCCTAACTAGATGGTAAATGCAACCCTTAGAAATCATCTTTCTAGCTTTAAGACAAGAGACATACTGACCCTTAGGCATAGAATTTCCCTCTTTCCACTCTAGGACATGCTCATTTGAAAACTGAAACATTACTACACGAGTTGTACAATCAATAGAAGCATAACATGAGTGCAACCAATCCATCCCAAGTATAACATCAAAATCTAGCATATCAAGCTCTACCAAGTCAACAAGAGTAACTCTATAGGACAAGGAAACGGGATACATTCTATAGACCCTCTTAGCCACAATAGAATCACCAACAGGAGTAGAGACAGAAAAAAGATCTAACAACACATCCGGACGAACATCAAACCTCATAGCCACATATGGCGTCACAAAAGACAAGGTAGCATCGGGATCAAGTAGGGCATAAACATCAAGTTGGAAAAGTTTCAACATACCGGTAACCACATCAGGAGAACCCTCTTGTTCACCATGAGTCTAAAGTGCATATCGGTTTTGCTTGGGAGCATTGAAACCCGAACCACTAGGAGGAGCTTGCTTGCCCCTTCTTCCTTTAGCCGTGACCATTGGGCAATCCCTCATCTTATGACCATTCTTACCACAACTAAAGCAACTTTCCGTGCCAGCTAGGCACTTACCCTCGTGCTTCTTTCAACACCTAGTACAAGTAGACATAGGCAATGAAGATACACTATCATTCCCTCCTTGAGGCTTAGGATTAGACCCTTTATCTTTGTTGAACTTAGGAGGAGCATTGGAGGAACCTTAACCGGAAAACTTTTGTCGAAACCTAGGACGACCTTGTCCCTCGGACATTGGTTGAGAGATATTACCATCACCAGTCTTAGCCCTCTTTGTTTCCCTAGACTTTTCCTTAAGTTTCTCCTCTTCAATATGTTGAGCATGAACCATAAGACGAGAGATGTCCATGTCATTAATGAGCATGGCGGTACAACACACTTTAACCACCATTGCAGACACACATGAAATGAACTTACTTATCCTTGCCCTTGGATCGACAACCATTGTTGGAGCATACTTAGACAATTGTGTGAACTTTAAAGCATATTCCCCCACACTCATACTTCCTTGATGAAGGTTGATGAACTCAAGCACCTTTGCTTCCCTCATCTCAAGGGGAAAGCACCTATCAAGAAAAGTGGCCTTAAACTTTTCCCAATCAAGAGGACCCGCATCTTCCGATTTCTCTTCTTTAAATTGGTTAAATCAAGTTTGAGAAATACCTTTTAGTTGATAAGATGCCAACTCTGCCTTTTCCATCGGCGTCTCTCCCATGATCATCAAGACCTTATAAACCTCATCAATAAACTCTTGAGGATCTTCCTCAACCTTAGAACCATGAAACTCCGGAAGATTCATCCTAGTAAAGTCAATCACTTTAGATGCTGCCGTACCCACATTTGGGTTCACGGGAACTGATATACCATGAATTTATGGTATTTTTGATATATTTCACTTAGAAGTTGTATGTGTTTAAAGACAAATTGTGTTAGAATTAATGTTTTTGTGTTATATTTGTAGGAAATAGGCTTGGACGTGGTAGAGTGAGATGACAGCTGAAAATCTGCAGAAGGAGCCACCCACGGAAGTCACCTACGGACCGTAGGTCCTTCGATGGTCCGTCGATGGGTGGCGTAGATGGAGCATCAGGGAAGTCTGACCAATTGTGGAACCACAGATGCAACTGACGGACCGTAGGTCGATCTACGGGTCGTCCTGCACAGCTGTCGATTAATTCTGGGAGTTGAAGTTCTAGTACCTGATGAAAAAGAGTCTAAGTATGGAGCTAAGGAAGGGACCTACAGACCGTAGGTCGACCCACGGTCCGTAGGTCGAAGTCGTCGAATGAAGCCGCATCCCAGAAGTTTATTTCCTTAATTTGTTTCCTTTTTGTTTAGGACATGTGTTTCTATAAATAGGGTATGTAAACCTCGCTTTTGGGGGTTAGACAATATAGTTTACTTTTAGTTCTTGGTATTTTGTGAAATTAACTTGCAACTTTAGCTATTTGATTTCCTAATTTCGTTTTAGAAGATTTTGACTTTGCAATTCAATTGGAGATTTCGGGTTTTTTCTACTCTAATTGTAAGTTCATGAATTTTCTTTATCAGAACATGAATTCTTTTCTTTCAAGCATGAGTAGCTAAATCCACAACTAGGGTTGTGGGAACCATGAGCAATTAAAGACGTATGAATAATAATTAAGTAATTCTTGAATAGTGTTTATGCATGTATTAGTAATTCTTTCACTTAGAAGTCTTTTTAACGAGTGCACGCGTTAGAACTCGCCCCGTTGCTAATTGTCGGACCAAGGAGGTAGTTAATGAGAAAAGAATTATCAACAGAGATTTAGTGGATGCTATCTAATATTCTAATGTCAATTGGTGCGAGGGTGAAAACTAAGTTATACATTGATGTGATGTCTAATATGAGGTAAAGGTAAGGGTTAGTAAAGTATACACTCGTAGCCGGACCACGGTGCGTAGTGAAATTCCCTATTTGGAGGACCAATCACTTCGGGATACCTATCTTACCATCTTTGCATATAAAACACTAGGAAAGGATTACTATTATTAGGATTACCGCGTTAAAAGCTTATGGGGAACACATCTACCCTAGTTTCTCTCTCATATTGATAATCAAAAGTTTGAATCCTGCTTACTTGTAACTTGATCAACAATCAGTTATTTGTTTACACAAACCCTCCCCCCCCCCCGTAATTACTTGTTTTCGGAAATAGTTTGACTAAACGGATATAATAGTGAGTTAAGTTTAAGTCTGAACCATATTTCTCGTGGGATCGACCCCAACGTACAAGTTGGGTTCTTTATTTGACAACGATCACTTATACTTCTCTAGGGAGGTGTAATTTGAGCGTATCAAATTTCGGCACCACTACCGGGGAATTTTGGCTTTTAGATTAAGTTTAACTACATTATTGAACTTTAGTCAAGTATTTCCTAATTTTACGTTTTGTTTTTGTTTTTGTTTTCTACAGGTTTCTACTCTAGTGTATGCCAAGTACACGGAGTCGAGGTGAACCACTGACCCCCTACGATCCAGAGTTGAGTAAAACTTTGAGAAAAATGGATAATCAGGGGGTCCAAAATAATCCAATCAGAAAGGATCTTGGAGATGGACTGGAAATGTAACCTCCAGGAATTATTAATGTGCCCGCTCAGGTTCATGGTGGTAATCTACTTGGTAATGTAGAAAGGGTTCAGAATCCACCAGCACCGAGGTTTCGTGAGCACTACAGGGCTGATTATGATGCGACCACCTCAGATGGTCCTATTGTTCTTCCACCTCTACCTCCAAGTCACACATTCATTGTCACTAGCAGTTTGATACATATGCTTACAGCGAGAGGGTTGTTTGCTGGATTGGCTTCGGAGGATCCCTATGCTCATATGGCTAAACTTTCCAGTGTGTGCAAAAGTTGTGTTGGGCGACCAGAGTTAGATATGGATGTTATAGGTCTGAGGATCTTCCCACTATCATTAACCGGTGATGCCGCTATATGGTTTTCTAAGTTACCATACAATTTGATCTACACATGGGATCAGTTGTATAAGGTCTTCACAGCGAAATACTTTCCGATGTCCAAAAATCTCAATCATAAGGATAAGTTGAACAACTTCACAACACTACCAGGAGAGTCGATCAACAGTTCTTGGGATAGGTTCACTGGGTTCATCAGAAATATTCCAAATCACCACATTGATGATGAGTAATTGAAAGAGTATTTCTATAGAGGGCAGGATGACAATGGAAAGGTTGTGCTTGATACTATTGCTAGAGGATCGTATTGTTAGTGCACCTTTGAGGAGATAGCTGAGAAGCTTGAGAGGATTTCTTAAAACAACAAAGCATGGAGCACTATAAAGGCAAACAGTAATAGGACCATGTTCACTATTCAAGTCGTACCCAACCAAGCCAATGATGACATTCGGGAAGAGATGGCACAGATGAGAACAAAATTGGATTTGGTAATAAAGCATGTGAGTGGGAGTGTGGAAAAGGTAAATGCGGTGAACTATCTGACTAGGTCTCCACCACCACCACCAGTAGAGGAGTGCTAATATGAAGAGGATCCGTACTTGGTAAACGATCAGACGGGGGTTTCCGAACGAACGCCCAAAGTTCCAACTCAGATGATTGGCGCCAAGGTCAAGGAAACAAAGGTCGGAACTATGGAAGCTACAATCGTGAGGGTAACTATGTCCGAGATGGGAACTAGAATCGCGACACCAACTACAACCGCAAAAACTATGGCAACGGGAATGATAAGGCGGGGCCCTATGTTCCTCCTAGTAATAGATAGGGTGGTAGTAGTATGTCAAGAATTGAGGATATGATGCAGAAGATGATGAACAGGTTCGATGCAACTGATAGAATGTGAAAGAGATGTGAAACGACTTGTCTGGAATAGGTCAAAAAGTTGATGCACATGCAGTGTCTATCAAGCAACTTGAGCAGCAGTTTAATTAGTTGTCCACCAATGCAAATCCACGTCAGCCTGGCACACTTCGTAGCAATACCATCCAGAATCCAAAAAATGATGGGCATTGTATGACTGTCACTACTCGCGGGGGAAAGCAGACCATTGATCCACCCATGCCGTCTGAGGTTGAAAGTGGCAGAAAGAGATGATGATGAGATTGAGGTTACTGGAGAGTCTAAGAATGCTACAGAGAAGGAAACTAAGGTGACCCAAAAAGTTGTTCCTATGCCTAGACCTCCACCTCCATTCCCACAGAGATTGGTGAAGAAGACCGAAGAAGGAAAATACCACAAGTTCATTACTATGTTGAAACAGCTTTCCATCAATGTTCTGTTGATAGAAGTTTTGGAGAAAATGCCTGGGTATGCAAAGTTTATGAAGGATTTGGTGGTCAAAAAGAGGGCCGTCAGTTTTGAGAATGATGAGAGGTTGTAACATTGTAGTGCTATTGCAGTCAGTTTTGAGAATGATGAGAGGTTGCAACATTGTAGTGCTATTGCAACTAGGTCACTTGTGGAGAAGAAAGAGGATCCTGGTGCTTTCACTATTACTTGTACCATTGGGTTGTTGCATTTTGCGAAGGCATTGTGTGATTTGGGTGCTAGCATTAATCTGATGCCATTGTCTATCTACAAGAAGTTGGGTTTAGGGGCTCCAAAACCGACTGCGATGCGACTACTCATGGACGATAGAACTGTCAAGAAGCCCATTGGTGTTCTCCAAGATGTCCTTGTAAAAATTGAGTCGTTCATTTTTCTGGCGAACTTTGTGATACTTGATTGTGAGGTTGATTTTGAGGTTCCCATCATCTTAGGGAGACCATTCCTTGCTACTGGGCGCACCTTGGTCGATATGGAGAGAGGGCAGATGAAGTTTCGATTGAACAATGAAGAGGTAACTTTCAATAGTTGTAGGTCTATGAAGCAGGAAAGCGATCTCAAGTTAGTATCAGTGGTGAATCATATTATGGAGCAAGGTCCTGAAGTGTCTATCGAAGAGAGGTTGGGTGTTGATGCACTGGAAGCGGTAATAATGAATTTTGAGGGTGATGGTATTGAAGACTATGATGAATTAGTTGCCTCACTTGATATGTTTGAATTCCGTTCCAAGCTAAAAAAATTGGAGCTAGATATGAAGAATCGCAACTCTCCACCCGCAAAACCTTCTGTTAAAGAAGCTCCAAAATTGGAGCTCAAGGCTCTACCATCGCATTTGAGGTATGTATTCTTGTGGAGAGATGGCGCTTGTGAAGAGTTCAATCTTGTGCTCAATTGGGAAAAGTGCCACTTCATGGTCAAAAATGGGATAGTTCTGGGTCATCGCATTTTTGAGAAAGGTATTGAGGTTGATAGAGGCAAAATTGAGGTAATAGAAAAGCTTCCACCACCTATCTCTGTAAAGGGTGTTAGGAGTTTTCTTGGGCATGCAGGGTTCTATCGGAGGTTCATAAAAGATTTCTCGAAAATTGCACACCCATTGTGCAAATTGCTCGAAAAGGAGTCTAAGTTCTATTTTGATGATACTTGTCTGAGAGCATTTGGAGAGTTGAAGGCTAAATTAACTTCCGCACCTATCATTATTTCACCGGATTGGGGACAATCATTTGAAGTTATGTGTAATGCGAGTGGGGTGGCACTTGGGGTAGTATTGGGCCAGAGGCGAGAAAAGATTCTTCATCCGATTTACTATGCCAACAAAGCTCTGAATATGGCCCAAAAGAATTATACTGTGACTGAACAGGAACTCCTTGCTGTGGTTTTTGAATTCAAAAAATTTAGGTCCTACTTGCTTGGTTCTAAGGTCATAGTGCATACTGACCATTCTGCATTGAGGTATCTGATGGCGAAAAAGGATGCAAAACCGAGGTTGATTAGATGGTGTTGTTGTTGCAAGAGTTCGAGCTTGAGGTAAAAGATAGAAAGGGGACAGAAAATCAAGTGGCCAATCATTTTTCCAGATTAGAAGCGGAGGCTATGATCAAGTTTGAAGATGGTGTTGAATTTAATGATGCATTCCCTGATGATCAAGTGTTGGCAGCTTCTTATGACCTTATCCCTTGGTTCGCAGATTTTGCTAATTATTTGGCAAGCGATTTGGTTCCATCGGATTTGTCATTTCACCAAAGGAAAAAGTTTTTGCATGATGTGAAGAATTACTTTTGGGATGAGCCTTACTTCTTTCGTATTTGTGCTGATGGGATTATTCATCATTGTGTGCCCGAGGTTGAGATGATGAGTATACTCGAGGCGTGTCATTCATCGCCTGTTGGTGGGCATCATAGTGGTATTCGAACTGCTCATAAAATCTTACATTGTAGGTATTACTGGCCTACCATCCACCAAGATGCTCATGATTTCGCCATGTTTTGTGAACGTTTCCAAAGAGAAAGGGGGATTTCAAAGAGGCAAGAGTTACCTATGAATCCAATATTGGTGATTGAGTTATTTGATGTTTGGGCCTTGACTTCATGGGTCCATTTGTGAGTTCACATAGGATGAAGTATATTCTTGTTGCGGTTGACTATGTATTGAAATGGGTGGAAGCAATTGCGCTTTCAAACAATGAGGGTAAGAGTGTCACCGCATTCCTGAAAAAGAGTATCTTCTCCAGATTTGGTACAGCTAGGGCGATTATCAGTGATTGAGGTTCCCACTTTTGTAATAAATTTTTCAAGGTGTTGTTAGAGAAATATGGAGTTTGTCACAATGTAGCTACCCCTTACCATCCGCAGTCTAGTGGGCAAGTTGAAGTGTCTAACAGAGAGATAAATAAAATCCTTGCAAAGACTGTGAACGCCAATAGAATGGATTGGTCAAGAAAGCTTCTCTATGGTCCTATCGTACCGCATTCAAGACTCCAATAGTTATGTCCCCCTACCAACTTGTATATGGGAAGTCATGCCATTTACCGGTAGAGCTAGAGCATAAGGCCATGTGGGCGCTAAAGAAGTTGAATTTGGATTGGGGCGCCGCATCGAGTCAAAGAGTGAATGACATGAATGAGCTTGATGAGTTTAGCCTAAAAGCTTATAAAAGCTCAGCCTTGTACAAGGAGAAGATGAAGAAGTATCATGATCAAAAGATAGAAAAGCGTGAATTTGATGTGGGTGATCTGGTGCTTTTTTTCAACTCAAGGTTGCGCTTGTTCCCTGGCAAGCTCAAGTCCAAGTGGACCGGGCCATTAAAAGTCACTCAAGTATTTCCAAATGGAGCGGTAGAGCTAGAGAACAAGGAGGGAACAAGGTTCAAAGTGAACGGGCAGAGGATCAAGGTCTACATGGGGAAATTGGAGAGTGTGCAAGAAGTGATTGAGGCCTATTATCTTGATGAAGTCTGATTAATCATGGGTCTGCGTCGTGCCGCAACGTTAAATTAAGCGATGCTTGGGAGGCAACTCAAGATGTAAAATCTAGCCAACTATAGGTTTTTCTTTGTGATATAGGAGTTTTATTCTTTTATTTTGATTTTTTTGTAGCTCTTGTGATAGGTGTTTTATTTTTGTAATAGTGTTGGCTAGATATAGAATAGGGTCTGTGTCTAAAAAGTGTCCAGAAAATGTAAAAAGAAAGTCCTAATGGTTGTTACGTGTGCAGGGACGAATGGCAAAGAATCTGTAGAAAATAGTTGTGCAGTGGTCTACGGACCCCATCGACGGTCCGTTGGTCCATCCACGAACAGTGGATGGCGTCCGTAGATCCCAGGTAAGTTTCTAAATTTTCCAAGTGTCAGAGTGACCTACAGACCAGACCTACAGTCCGTAGGTCGACCCATAGACCGTCGATGAGGTCTCGTGGGTCCAAAACTAGGGTTTGCCTGACCCCACCCGGACTTCTTATAAAATAAAACAATTCATTTTAAATTCATTCCCCCACGTTCAAAACTCCCTCCCAACCATTTCTCAACCCTCCACATACCCAAAATCATCCATTTATCCCCCATATCCCGCATATCACTCCCACAATCCATTCCCCAAATCCTATTAATCTCTCATTCTCTCCCAAATCAATCCCCCACTTCTACTCTTCTTCCCCAATGATTCCAAAAGTCTGGGTTCGGTGTCGAAAGGCTAGCAAAGGGTCAGGGATATCATCGCAACACACACTCACCATTGTTGTTTTCTTGTAAGGTAAGTGGATTTCTCCCGAACTTTGAAATTCTTCATAGTTTCCATTTGAAATCACAATAATGAACTTGACCTTGGGTTGTTAGTTTCGTGTTTGAATGTTGAATTATAAGTTAGAACTACCCTTGGTATGATGGTAGGTGAGTGTGTAGTTACTTAAAAACCGAATAAATCAAGTAACGGGTCTAATTGGATGTTTTGACTAAGGGTTCGTAGTTTGAGGTGTTAAAATGTGAAATTTTGTGCAATTGGAACCCTAAGGATGATAAACTACCATATTACATGTTGAAATGCATGTATAGACCTAGTTTGTTTGTAATTATTGAAAGAAAAGGCATAAAATTGAGTCAAGTTCTGTAACCTGGCACAGAACTGACCCACGACTCCCCATCCACGGACCGTAGGTCGAGTCCGTGGGTCAGTTGCACACAAAGTTCTCACCAAGTGTCGAACCACGGTGTGGACTACGGTCCATCGTTCCATCGACGGACCGTTCTGCACATCCGTGGTTCCCATATCTGGGACCTGTTTTCAACCATCTGACCCATGAAGGGAACCCACGGAGGGGACCCACGGACCGTCGTTCCATCGACGGAGTGTAGGTACCCACCGTATGTCGACAGTTCTGCTATTGTCCAGATTTTTTTTTTGTTTTTTATTTTGGTTCGTTTCTTGTTCTAAAATTCTTCCATGTGTTTTATTGTCTTGTATTGGTACTAACTAAGCTTCCACAGGTACCGTGGCCCCTAAGAAAGCTCCCACATATGCCGCTAAAGGGAAGTCCAAGTCTGTCGCACCTTCCTTCCGGTTGATCGATGAGGACACAGATGATAAGTACAAAACTGCTCCTACCAGGACCTCCCCCACTGCTCCTCGCACTACGAGGAACCAAGCACAGCAGGTGAGCTGCGACAAGTTCACTGCCCCCCAGTCTGAGGAGGGGGCCACACTGATCGGATCACAAGCTGTCTCTAAGTCGACATCCGACTCCGGCTCCAGCGGCAGCTCTGCCTCTTCTTCCGAGGCCGATAGTACGGGTGATGTTCCAGTGCCCCCTAATTCTGAGCCTGCACCAGTTGGGACTGAGCCAAATAGATGATGGGAGGAGGGCCAATATCAAATTTACACCGATGCTCGCATGCTGAATGAGCACGAGAAGATGGCCAGACGTGTCATAGAGGAGCATTGGGTTCTCACAGGTATCCTCCACACCGCTCCAGCCATTGAGGAGCTCTTCCATAGGCACAGTTGTGAGTGGATGGGATGGCCCCCAGGCACGTACAATGAGGAAATAGTCAGGGAGTTCTACGCTTCCTATGCCGCCACCGTTAGAGGGTCCATCTCCAAGTGGGCCAAGCCCGCTGCTCAGCCTCCACTTGTGGCTACACTTTTACGGGGTTTCACTGTGGACATCTCTGAGACCACCCTCCGCAGGTTTATCTATGGCCCGGACCATACTCTGCCCATCAATACAGCAGAGTTTGACTATCGCATGGGCATCATTCTGAGTGGGGAATTTCAGAGGAATGCCGAGCAGAGGGAGTCACTTATTAGGTGGATAGCACGACACCTTGCCACAGATAGGGAGCGCGCAGAGTGGGTCAATACTTTGAGCCTGGGCATTGGGAAGGCTACCCTGAATTTTTCTGCAAAATTTTTCTAGCTGCTGGTGCAAAACAGACTGTCCCCTACTCAGGCGGACAATGTGGTCACATCGGACCGAGCGGTGATAGTTTCAGCCATGGTAGAAGGGCTTGAGGTAGATTTTGTCCGTATACTGATTGCGGAGATCCATGAGAGGGCCTTCAAGGCCACCACCACTTTGCCTTCCCCTGCCTCATCTTCCAACTTTGCAGGGACTCAGAGGTACCATTCTGGAAATGACCGGTTGCTTCAGGTAACCAAGACTCTTGATATCGGCCTTATTCGGGATGAGGAAAATGTAGTTGCACCTCACAGAGAGCCACAAATTGCGGTACCACCGTTGGGAGATGATCTTGCTGTGGATGTGCAGCAGATGCAGGTGGATGACACTGCCTCTCCAGCTATTACATCGGATGTCCAGGCTCCTCCATCATCAGCCGCCAGTCAGGATCCTAGCTCATCCAGAGCCATGCCCTCTTCAGGGTCTACCGCCATCCCTCTAGACTGAGTCCAGAAGCTGGAGGCACAGATGGCCACTCTGCTTCAGCATGTGAAGCCATGGATGTAGCGGTCTATAGTGGAGTCTGAGGAAAGAGTTAAGCAGAGGATGGAGCAGATGATGGACCAAAAGGTCCAGGTCGTTCATAAGCGCCTGGATGCCTTTGAGTTGCGAGTCCTGGAGAGGCCGGCCCCGACAGTTAACGTGACCACCTTCCAGTAGGAGTTGGCTAGCCTTCGTGCTGATATTGATGCACTCCTAGCTCCCCCAGAGACTAAGCCAGAGTCCGCCCCTACATCCATGGAGGATGATGGGGTGTTGGGAGTCTTCTTCGGCGATGTTGTACTGCCACCTGATTATTCCCGTGCTGCTGGGAAGCGCCCCCGCTCTGGTCGTACTTCTGATGATGCTGTGGCTCAGAGATCGAGGAAGAAGAAGCGTTAGTAGACTTTGGAGGCTCGGAGGGCATCCATTGTTGATGAGGAGCTGATACAGCAGCGGGCCAGGGAGATCGTTGTTGGCCCATCCGCCATGGTGAGCACTACTGTGCATGCTACTGTGGTGATAGTTGATGCGGGCACTACTGATGGTGTCCCGAGTGTTGACCCAGCGGGCTCCGAGAAACCGAACCCACCCACTTCTTAAGTGTCTTCGGCACATCTGCGCCACAGGTTTGCTTCACCTTCACGCTATGCTTTATTTTATTGCTTTATGTGCATTGAGGGCAATTGCACTTTATTTTGTTGGGGGTGGGGGTTAAATGGATTGGAGTGTTTGGGTGAAGTCTAAGTAACCCAACTCACAATCCTCCTTTGGGGTTTTCTTTCCTGTGTTCTTTTCATCCAAAGGCCTGTTTACTTTTATGTTGAACCGGCATGTTTAGGAATGTATGTGTAGAAGCAAGTAGAAGAATAAAGCATGATGGCATAAAAAGCATGAAATTGATACCTGTCCAAAAAAAAAAATTATGAAATGTGCTAGAATCTATAGGCTTGATGAGTTGAATTGACATGATAAAAAACCGATTTGACCTCATGACTTAAGCTAAAACTTGAACTGGGTAATCTGATAATCTGATAATGAAACAATGTGCCAAGTGTGAGTGAGAAAAGTTTGAATGTTCAGACAGTATTATGCCAATCTAGAACTTGCCCTGTTGGTCCTGCTAAGATAATCTAGGCTAGAAGCTAGGAAATGATCATAGGCCCTTGTTCTGATAAGTCCACTAATGCCTAAAATGATCCAACCAAAAGAAATAATGTTCCCCTTGATCCAAATGTTTGAGCCTAAAATAGACCACTTCTTTCAATACACCTAACTCACCTTTCTTAAAAAATAATTGTTTTGGCCCTGGTCCCTCCTTGGACATGTGCACCTTGACTTAGGCCAAAAGCCTAAGTTGAGGGTGGCTAATTCAAGAAGTTACCTTGATCTTGGCCCCGGTCCGACATCGGATATTGTGCACCTCAACTCATGCAAAATACATAAGTTGAGGGTGGCTATGAAAGAGGAAACCAAAAGAAAAAGGATATGAAATGAGTTTTGTGCTGAAGAGAGAAAAAGAAAAGAAAAAAGAAGAAGATGTGATTGTATTCAAAAGATGAATGACAATAGTGCTGAAAGAAGCAACGAAGATTGAAGTAAATGACAAAGAAGAAAAGTGAAAAATATGAGCTATAAAGTCAAAAGTCACATCTGTGTTGAGGAGAGTCAAGAAAAAAAAAATGAAAGAATGTCAAGAATAGGGTTGAGAAAAGAGGTAAAAAGCCAATGTAATGTCAAGGAGGGAAGAAAGTCACTAAAAAGTACCCAAATATATCCTACATGACCCTGAGCCTACTCTACAAGCTAAGAAAGTCCTATAGTGATCCTAGTGACTAGTTTGGAGAGTGTATGCAGTGAAACTAAGGGCAAGCCCATAGTATTGAGCACTAACTGTACTTGAAGTCACTTCTGAGCGTGAGTGTTGAACGAATCCTTAAACTCAAAATTTATATTTATTGTGTCAAAAAGGGATTTCGTTTGAAGTGAGGGCACTAGTTACATTGTTGGAAAGTTGGTACCTTGGTGATTGTGAAAAGTATATGTTGTGATGTCTATTGGTCAATCTATGTCATATCTTGATCCGCATGAGTTAGCTTGTTGAGTCTAGATGAAAAGGTTTACACTAAATAAGGGATGTGAGATAGAAAGCCATGTGATTGCTTGAGTTTGAATTTCCGCTGCTACAGAAGTGTCGTTTAGAGTTTAGTGTGTCGATTGAGGACAAACAACGAGTTTAAGTTGACGGTATTGATATACTGTGAGTTTACGGTATTTTTTATACATTTCACTTAGAAGTTGTATGTGTCTAGAGCTATATTGTGTTATAATTAATGTTTTTGTGTTATTTTTGCAGGAAACAGGCTTGGACGTGGTAGAGTGAGATGACAGCTGAAAATCTACAGAAAGAGCCACCCACGGAAGTCACCTACGGACCGTAGGTCCTTCGACGGTCCGTCGATGGGTGGCATAGATGGAGCATCAGGGAAGTCTAACCAAGTGTGGAACCACGGATGCAACTGACGGACTGTAGGTCAACCTACGGGCCGTCCTGCACATCTGTCGATTGATTCTGGGAGTTGAAGTTCCAGTACCTGATGAAAAACAGTCTAAGTATGGAGCTACGGAAGGGACCTACGGACCGTAGGTCGACCCACGGTCCGTAGGTTGAAGTCGTCGAATGAAGCCGCATCCCAGAAGTTTATTTCCTTATTTTATTTCCTTTTTGTTTAGGACATTTTTTCTATAAATAGGGTATGTAAACCTCTTTTTTGGGGGTTAGACAATATAGTTTACTTTTAGTTCTTGGTATTTTGTGAAATTAACTTGCAGCTTTAGCAATTTGATTTCCTAATTTCGTTTTAGAAGATTTTGACTTTGCAATTCAATTAGAGATTTCGGGTTTCTTCTACTCTAATTGTAAGTTCATGAATTTTTTTTATCAAAACATGAATTGTGTTCTTTCAAGCATGAGTAGCTAAATCCACAACTAGGGTTGTGGGAACCATGAGCAATTAACAACATATGAATAATAATTAAGTAATTCTTGAATAGTGTTTATGCATGTATTGGTAATTCTTTCGCTTAGAAGTCTTTTTAACGAGTGCACGCATTAGAACTCGCCTCGTTGCTACTTGTCGGACCAAGGAGGTAGTTAATGAGAAAAGAATTAGCAACAGAGATTTAGTGGATGCTATCTAATAGCCTAATGTCAATTGGTGCGAGGGTGAAAACTAAGCCATACACATTGATGTGATGTCTAATCTGAGGTAAAGGTAAGGGTTAGTAAAGTATATACTCGTAGCCGGACCAAGGTGCATAGTGATATTCCCTATTTGGAGGACCAATCACTTAGGGATACCTATCTTACCATCTTTGCATGTAAAACACTAGGAAAGGATTACTATTATTAGGATTACCGCGTTAAAAGCTTATGGGGAACACATCTACCCTAGTTTCTCTCTCATATTGATAATCAAAAGTTTGAATCCTGCTCACTTTTTACTTGATCAACAATCAGTTATTTGTTTACACAAAAACCCCCCTTTAATTACTTGTTTTCAGAAATAGTTTGACTAAACGGATATAATAGTGAGTTAAGTTTAAGTCTGAACCATATTCCTCGTGGGATCGACCCCAACCTACAAGTTGGTTTCTTTATTTGACAATGATCGCTTATACTTCTCTAGGGAGGTGTAATTTGAGCGTATCAAGAACCGCAACCTCCCTATTGTCTTGGGACATCACGGCTTGAGCCTACACTTGAAAAGTATCCCTAAACTCCGCATTGGTCACTTGCTCGGCCAAAGGATCGACCGACACTTGAGGAGCTTGTGGAGGAGCTTCTTGTGCCGCATTCTCCCTCACATTCCCTCTAGCATAAGCTCTTCGAGTAGCCATGTCCTATAGAGCATCGGAGAAGCATTAGGAGACAGACCTTATAGAGATGAACTCTATCGCACGACTTTAGAGTAATGAAAGAAGTGGAGTTTCCTAAACATCTTGTAGCCTCTCATTCATAAATGTGGCACGCTTCACACTCATAAACAAGACTTTACTTGACGTGGCTTATGAGACATCCTAGGACCATTCTAAACTTTGTTCTCTGATATAACATGGTGTATGGGACCCCAAGAGACCCCATACAAGCCACTTAGCATTCATAACATAAGAAATAGAACAAAGGAAGTAAAACAACATTTCAAGTCCAATAGTTTTATAAAAGAAAAGCGGAAGTCTACAACACTTGTCTCAATAGCCATTTAGTACAATAGAATGAAATTGGGCATAGCCCATACATCATGTCAAAAACTGGAAATAAGAAAGAAAACTGAAACAATGAAAATCCATCCTCGAAGCATGAGGACTAACCAAAGATTGGGAACCTCGCAATCAACCACTAGCCACGAAACTGAGAAACCTGACTGTCGAACCCTACATTTTGGGAAATGTAGGCAAGAGTATAACAAAACAATGTACCAAGTATGATAGCTATGCATAAACCATTTAAATCATGCTAAAAGAGGTCATTTCATGACATGTAATTGACCAAGCTAAAACATGATATAAAGGGTTAGAAACACAAGTCATAAAATATGGTCAATGCAAGCTAACATCATTAAAACCTTTGAACACTTATGAGATACTTCTTGAAGTAATCTTAGTTCATTATTATTGTGGGAAGTAGCCTTAACCTACATAGAGACCATGTGAGCTATAACATTATCCCCAGTGTTTCTCACACCGAAAAGGGTTGACCTACTTGCCAAGGTAAGGACCATGAACTTCTAGCTTAAGTGGATCCAGTAGCTAATGTCTATCTAGACAATCATCCTATGGGGGCACATATGTATGGGATAAGGAGATTGCTTCTAGAAACCTGGTCTCTACTAACATGAGAGCTTCCATCTCAATATCCTCTCGTGCTAAGCATAAATCTCACAGAATATTCATTTCTTACGTTTTCTTATTATCCATGGAAGGGCACGTCATCTTGTCAATCCAAGCTAGGTCATAAGTCAACCATTGAAAGGTATCATTCAACAACCAATCTAAGCTAGGTTTCATTAGGATAGCTCTTAATCTTTGATTCATTTAGGTGAGAAGACCATTCAACCTTAGAACCCTTTATTATGTGAGAAAACCTTTCACATCATGCTTTCATGTGTTTCATGAGAAATCCTTTCAACAACACAACAACAACATCATCATTGATACTTTACTCTCAAAGCAATCTTAAAACATTTGCATAGATTTCATAAGAACATGCATATTCTATAATTTACCTTTCAAGGTTCAAAACTCACTTTCAATCATCAACATTTAGAAAACATGGGTTAGATATCGATTTCATCATAAATTCATGTAATTCCATCAATACATGCTTAATTTAATAAAACTCTCATTCCATAATCAAAATCTTACATTATATGATCATAACTTGAAAACATGGGAATTACATGGGTTCATAGGAGAATAATTATAAAATCATAGTATTTCATCAATTCATGCATAAGAGATCATAATTCAATCATTTAAAACAATAATCAAGAGAACCCATTACAATTGAAGAAAACCCTAACTCAATTAGGGATTTCTAACTTTGAAAATAGGAGGATTTAGGAACTCCATAAATGGAATGAATCCATGGATGAAAATTATTAGCCAATTGCTTATCTTCAATGGAGGAATTGAGACTCGACTTGAAACGCTAGGTTGAATCCTTCTTCTTCAAGCTTTCTAGAGAGAGAAATATTTGAGAGTTCTTCTTTTTGGTGAATTTGAAGAGAATGAAGTGAATAAACTAATTTGAGGGTTGGAATCACTTATATAGGGGTCTTAATGATGGGTAAAATGACGTAGTATAGGGATTAAATAATTAGAAAAAGACTCAACTGCCCCTAAGATTTAACTACCGACCACGACCCACGGACCCCGACTGACAGACCCCGGTCTTACCGATGGCCCATCCTATCGGTCAGTCGTGTGGTGTCAGAAAGTGGGAATTTGGGGTCTTGGACCATGGGCCCTCAACCAGGGACCGTGGTCCCACCAACGGTTTGTGGTTCCAACTGCTTGAACACCTTTTTGGGTGCCCATCCACATACCACACCTACGGTCTGTGGTCCCATCCACGGGCCGTGGGTGGCCTCCGTCGGATGGGACCTGCAGCTTCTGAAAAGCAGTTGTCTTGCCCTTCTCGAATACGGGGTGTTACAATTTGATGATCAATGATTCTCAGTAAAATTAGTGGCCTAAAACAAAATATTAATAAGAAACCTAAAGTATATAAATAGTTCTACAACAACAGTATATCTAGTGTAATCTCATATGCGTGTTTGATCATACAAGGGTTTTGATGATCAAAGAGTCAATACAACTAGCGACTTAAACAAAATTTACATAAGAGTTCAACCACAATAGTATATTTAGTGTAATCTCACAAGCTATTTTAATCATACAAGTGAGTTTGATAGTTAAAAAGTCTCAATAAAATCAGTGGCCTAAATTATTCTTTTAATAAAAGACCTCAGGTATATACATAATTGTCATTTTTAACCATTGCTAATATTATTTTCACTCAGAAATCTTAAGTTCTTGATAAACATCAATACACTCAAATATATTATTGTTACAACAGTTCTTGACAAACACTAATACACCCCAAAGTTATTAAATATAAAAAAATAGTAAACAAAATACTTGTAAAGATTATGAAAACTTACCGGTTCAAGAGAAAAAAATTGGTGTTTGATTAAAAAAGAGAGGAACAAAGTTTATAGTAGAGAGGCAAAGTTGTGTAGAGATAGAGAGACAGAGAGAGAGAGAGAGAGAGAAACAGAGAGAGAGAGAGAGAGAGAGGCGGACGACATGATTACTTTCTGACATATTAAATAAATTTGTTTATTGTTAAGACTCTCCTACATATCTAATTCTTTCAGATCTTTTCAAATCCATTAAGAGTTTTTTTTTTAAAATAAGTTGAATCAATGGGTTAAATCTAAATGATTAAGATCCATACTTAAAAAATCAAACACACTTAACGGACTCAATATGAATGATAAATACTTAGACAAAAACGTCTCGTACTTCAAACAACCAACTAGAGATTCGTACAAGTAAAACTTTAGTTTTTAGTTTTAGGTCAACTTCAAACAACCATAACTTTCAGCAAAGAAAAATTTAGGTGGCCCATGAGGTATCAAATCTAAGGACTTTGAGTCCTCTTTCCAATGCCGCCGAGTTCACTAAATTCCAAGTTTGAATGAAAGAGTTATGCCCGTTTGAGTGCAACCTCTCTAGTTAACACATTTCATCCGTTTTAAGGAGGGGTATTTCGGTCTTTTGCTTACTCCCACTAGGCCTAAACATTTTTCTCACCCAAATAGGGGTCTACTCAGTTTTATTAATTCCTAAAAACTCTTAGGGTTTTAGAGAGAAGTTTCAAGAGGAGAAAAGTTCAAGGTTCTAGGCGTTCATTCAAGAAACCAAGGATTTCTCCAAGAACAAGTGTTCTTACGAGGTATGTAAGCGTCTCATAGTGTTGGGTCTGTTCACCCACATGCCACACATGTAATTCTTCCATGAATTCATTCTTGAAATCGTTGTATTTAGAGTCTTGATGAAGTTCTTGAGGTATTAGCTTCATTCTTTAACAATGGAGTCTTGTTGAGTTCTTGAGGTGATGGTCTTGCGATTGAGTGTTGTTCTTAATGGAAATTGGGTGTGATTTCATTGACTTTGTCTTGGATTTATGAATCCAAATGAGTTGGGAGGAAATCATTCAATACTAGATGAGTTAGGCCTTGAATTGAAACAAGAAAATTCGTCAAAAATCTGGGCAAAGGCATGGGGCAGCGCGCCACCATAGTGCCAGAACTACTGCCCTGTAGTTTGGGGCCTGGGTCAGCGCGCCTCTCTATGCGCCCCAGACACTGTGGTCACTAGTTTTGGGGCTGGCGCCCCGCGACACTGAGTGCGCCACTCAGTGCACTGATTAACGTTTCAAGCACACCTCATCGAATTCTAGGTGCAAACGATCGTTAAGCAGTATAAAACCCAACGAAGATATAGGGTCAAACCCACAGGGAGTGGTACGTGTCTAAAATTCAATTAAGAAGTACAAATGTGTTTTAAAATTTATAGGAATAAAACTAATCGAAAATATACAATTAAATCTAAAAGGGTGACAACTAATGTCAGATGGGGGGTTTGATTTTTTTGCAAAGAACCGCTGAAATAACAATGAAACAGAGGAAAAATAACAATATGGAGAGGAGTTCTTGGGATGTGATCAGTTATAGGCTATTTATGCTATATGGGTAATTGAAATCTAACGATGACTTGCTGAAACACTGAGGGTAGGCTGAACTTTAATTGCAATAGTTTTCTCTCGAACAACTATCACGATTCAGGTGATTTCTTTCGAACATCAACAATCTTAAAAAGATAACCAGCCCACAACCTTAATACATCCACTCTCTCGATCTAGATGGGTAGGATTGGATTTGAGATTCACTCTAACCCATATTAACCTAATACCTATAAATCATTAATCAAAAGCTTTGGTCCCAAAACCTCTTTCTCAAGCAAGCTAAGAACTCAAAATTAGAATTGCATTTGTAACTACAATTCATAAATTAACACTCAGCTAATGAGTAAACCCACATTAAAACAAAAATTTCATCATCAAACAACAATACCCATATTATAATTAGCCAAATATACACATGATCACACCCCAAGAATTGAGGTTTTAGCTACACATCATAAAAACAGAAAAATGATTACCAAATATATTTTCCATGATCTGGGTAATAGTCTCCAAGCCTTTACAATGATTTCTAAGAATGAGATTCAAAGACCCACTTTCCAAATCCTCCAAAATTATACAATTCTAACTCAAAAATCATGAGAAAACTCTAAGTCTAGAATGGGAACTGTAATATCTGGGAGAGAACTTCCAGTCCCTTCAAAATTACACTAAAAATTCCATTTAGAGTTTCCCAAAAATTAGCCATAAAAGACCATTCGGCGAGGTAAGTCAGGGTCGCCGAGTGGTTCGGCGACACACCATTTGCTCTCTTCTATTGCAGTTATGCATTGGTTCTCAGCATCCTCAAGTCCTGTAACTTTGAGCGATCCATCCTGTCATCGCGGAACTGATCGGCGATTCACCGACTGCCCCTTTTCTGTCGCCGACTTGGTTTCTTCCCTCAACGCTGGCACACTGGAACTTTAGACGGACTGAAGAGCCACTCGGCGATTCGCCGAGTGGTCTTAGCGATCATCATGATTACTTTTCTCCACTTCTTCAGCTTGCTTCGTTCATTTTTGCCTGTCAGTGTCCTTACTTTGTTCCTTAGTCCACATACCTGAAAATCAAGGCTTTAACGTCAGTTTATAGCACAAATTAGGCATTTGAGGACACTAAAACTACCGAATCAAAGCCCTAAATGAGTCCAAATCTCATACTCATCAACACTCCCAACTTAAACTTTTGCTTGTCCTCAAGTAAAACTCAAGATCAGCAGTTCGATAAGGATGTCTACAAATAGTGCTGCATAAGACTCAACATGAATGCACACAACAAGGTTCAAACTACTTAAACAATGATCAACTGTGCACTCAAAGATTCAAATTGTGACTCACCATTATCGAAGATGCTCAAATTCACAAAACTTGCTTCAAATGCCAGTTCAAGCTCAACAAAGGTACTCACATGCCCTCACAACAAAGATGATTCCATATTTACACAAAACTTCTCAACAATTTAAAGTCCCGGAATCATATACAACTCTCACACTCACAAAGATGGACACATGCATGACAACACCCATAGGTTTGCCCTTATTTTCCAATCAACATTCGTTTCAGCTCACTCAAGATCACAAAGGTCTTTTCATGGCTTGTAATGGGGCTGAATGCAAATGTATGGTCATTTAAGTTTAGTGGCTTCTACCTTCATGAAGTATGGTTTGAACATTACTTTCCTCCTTTTCTTAATCATTTCAAACATGCTCACAATCCACCCCATTATTCAACTTCATTTGAACCATAGGATACCCCCATTTCTTTTGCAATTTTCACTACTTTATGTCACAACTTTTTCGATCATTTTCTTTTCTTTCTTATTTTTTATTCCTTTTTATCTTTTCTTCTTCTCTTTTTTTTACATGGAGGGGTTGCATATTCTTTTTTTTTCAAATCAATCACCAAAAGGGGGAATTTCTCATACTTTTTGACTTTCCTTCTCTTTTCACCACACCCCCAACTTAGGCTTTTGACCTAAGTTGGCTATTAAAACAAACCACACTTCATGAAAGTTATGGATGAATGGATAAAGAGAGGTCACAATTTTGCAAGTTTCTTCCAAGAAAAGGGATAAGGTTCAAAAGGTGTCAAGCAAGGTTCACACATCTCACAAGGTTGGCCACAAAAGAGGTATATTGTCAAATTGTTTTCACTCTTTCAAATTCATGCCTACGATCATTTCAAGTGCTTGCATCACTCAATCAACCGGACATACGGGGCAAATTCTAGGTGTCATCACACACAATATTCAAAGTACTCTCATCACCCAAGGCATTGGTACCAATATCAAACAAGACTCCATACTTTTGAGCTAGTGTGCAATGTTCATTACAAGAGACTCATTCGACAACCGACTAGTCACAACGAGATGCTAAAAGTTCACATATTGCCTATGTAACTTCGGTTGCCTCATCGTAGCCGTATATTCATTTTGTTCAATTAGGAGCACTATTCAAGTCATCGGTATTGACCACAACCGACACTCAAATTTGCACAAAAACAGCCATAATCACACACAAAAGAGGTGGCAAAAGTTTTAAATTAGGTGTTCAAAACCAATTTCATTCAAAATAATGGGCCACAAGCTAAAACATCCACACATAATTCAATAATCAAGATGCATATATTAAAGCCCAATATTCACACAATAATCACAAAACAAGAGGTAGGTATAGAAATACCTCACCCCACCCAACAAAAAGAAACAGTTGTCCTCAAATGCAACTAAAACACAAAAACAGTCAATAAAACAACAGAGAAGGAGGTAAAACTCATCCTGCCAGGCTAAGCCTGGGTGACGTTTGCATCTCAGTTACTCCATCTGTCAGGGCATCAATGCCCGGTGTCTCATCAGCTGGGGCTACACTGGAACCTTCTATAGTAATATCTCTCAAGGAGGCCTATCTAGCTGTCTCGAACATGGCACCCTCTAGATCAACCAGGTCCTCATAAACAGCCTCATCGCGCACCTCAAGTTGCTCATCATCTGTCTCGGCCTAGGACTCAGCAGCAACAACATCAGCCCTACAATCCTCTCCGGTGGTAGCCGGAGGTACCTCAGCACTGGCTGGAACATCAATACTCGGATCATCTAGGATCTCTACCATCCCAAATAGTGAGGTAAAGTTTATGGACTTCAACTGGTCCACATCCTTCCTCAGCCCAATAACATCGGCCTTCAAGGTCGTCACCTCCTCAGAAGCTCTCTGTCCTCTCTCACACACTACACCTCTCACTGTGAGTATGTCAATAGAAGCCTGGGGAGGCGTCAATGCAGCAGTGATAGCTCTCTCAATCATCCAGGGAACCTCGGCCTCTAGGAGGAAAGCACACACATCGGTAGAATGGGCTAGGTGCCTCATCTTGAGAAGCATGGATTGAGTGATCGGAGGTCTAGATGTAGAAGTGCTAGCAGCAGACCTAGCAGGAGTGGGAGCAGAGGAGGTACCCGGAGTGCTAGAAGGAATGGAGCTAGAGGTACCTGAAGGCCCAAAGGCCAGAGTAGGCAAGGCTGCCTCCGCAGGTATCATATCGACATCAATCTCCAGGGATGTGTCTACCAGAGCTGCTCTCCTTCTATCAGCCTCGTCCCGTGTGTACTCGGTCTTTATGCGCCGGATGTCGGTGGAAGATGTGGGAGTAACCTCAACATCCCTCTTCTCATCACGAGGCACTCCTGCCTGACGACATAACTCTGTGATCAGTATTGGAAAGGAAAGGGATGCCTGGCGCTGTTTGGCTCTCATGGCCATCTCCTACTCGATAATTTCACTTAAGTTGAGGTACTTCCTAACAATAATGGATCCCAGACAAGCTGCCTTTGTGTGGTGGACTATAGATTTGTTCTGGGATGGCATGATTGTACTACTAATAAACCCAAACCAATACCTCGCCGCTACGTTGAGATCCTTCTTCTCTATTGGCACTCCGGCCTCAATCCACCTAGGGGTATTATCAGAAAGAAGAGGGGCCAACCAACTTTTTAAGTGTTCCAACATTGTTGTCTTGATCATACTCTGATAATCATCTGAGAAGTTAAAAGTACATCCAAGACAACATTTATATCCTCACTATCACATTTCACCTTCTTCCCCCGGACAACAACATAATCCACTAGTTTGAAGGTATTTTCCTTCCTTTTCCCTTGTGGTACTAAGTCTCCATAAGCCGAGTAGAACTCCTGGACCCAATTAGGAATATAGGGAACGGGGTCAAGTGAAAATATTGAATTTGTGGTACTTGAGGGTATTCCATGTCTCTGGATTCTTGTTCACTACACCATCTATGGACAACCTCTTCTCCTCAATAATAGTCCTCAGTCCCTCGGCCTTTAGTCTGTTAAGAGACCGGGGAGGAGGACCATGTACAGCTGGTGCTGGGACCACAGTCTGCGCTGAAACTGAGTGAGGAGGAGGAGTTTGAGGCACCCGAATCCTAGAAGGATCATGCACACCCTTGGAGCGAAGCTCTGCTCTCCAGGCATGTAGAAGCTTGTCATCCTCAGGCTCAGAGATGGAAGCCTGAGAATCTTGAGAATCTCCCTCATTGTCTGATGAGGTGAAGTGAGTCTCGTAGACTCCCTCACTATCGGAGCTGAGCTCCAGTGATTTTACCACGGGCGCCTTGCTCTTTTCTTTGCTTTTTCCTCCCTTTGTAGGGATCTTAGATGCCTTTTCCTTAGATGCAGTTGCATCCTCATTTATCACGACTACTCTTGCCCGCTTGCGGGGCGGCATGTCTGTTCCTGACACTTTGGGTCTAGCCATATCTGCAAAACACATAAAAAAATGTTAGAAACAGTCCAAGAAAACTGCAGACATTAAGGTGCAGAAAGACTCGCCGCACCAATTGCCGAGTCGCCGAGTCACTTAGGCGAGCAAGATCGAGCTCGCCGAAAGTACCAGCGCAAAACATTCTTAAATCAAGATAGGTCGGCGATGTTTAGGGCCATTCGGCGAATCACCGACACCAATCGGTGAGCTAAAAGTTGCCCGCTAAAAGTAACAGTGCATTTTAAGGGTCGGGGGCGCAGAAAGGGCGATCAAGAAAACCTTTCAGCGAGTCACGTAGTGAATTCGGTGAGCTCAGGCATCTTGCCGAAAGTTACAGAACAAACTCAACTAATTTAAGAAATTAAGGGCTATCTGAGGGGGACTTCGGCGAACCGCCAAACCACTCGGTGAGCTCAACGTAGCTCACCAAACGGCCCAACGTGCCTGTTTTCAACCCCAAGTTTCAAAATCAAGCCCGCAACCCCCGAATTCAAAATCAAACACATACAATGTTCAATTAAAGGCAGACCCATACGACCCATGCCCTCAGGGTACTCAGACTTCCCCCGATTTGGCCAAAATTGGCCATTTGATGAATTTTGCCCTTAAGAATGACGTCAAACGCTCCATCATTGGGAAAATTACGTCATTTGGCACAATTCGGGGTTACTTAGACTTCACCCCACTAGAACCAACACAAATAAACCGCAACCCAACAATTTAGAATTGCTTTTAATCAAATAAGACATGGGAATCGAGCATTTAAGCATTATGGCACACAATTCGACAAAATACAGGCAAACCAACACATTACACATGATTAAAAAAATTACCCACATCAAGCATCAACACATTTACCTATTGCATTCTAGTTCAACCACAAAATCAAAGTACGTGGTTCGAAAAACCAACCTTTATGCCGAATTTCAAGTTTGAATAGCTAGGCAGCAAAGTTATCCAATTTTAAGCATGAAATCACACAAAAATGCGGGTAATAGGAATAAAAAATAAAGATCAACAATTTGGTGAGAGGGTACGAGAGTTTTAAATGAGAGAAAATGAAGGATTTTAAAATTTTAAATTGTTTGGCCTTTAAAACCTTTCAGTTCGCGGCACCTTCGGTGAAGTAAATCATGCTCGCCGATCCACTTGGCAATGCACTGAGTGGTATTTCCCTCGCTGAGTTTTACAGGACCTTCATCCATTTTGGGGGTTCAAACGGCGGACTAGGTCGGGCTCGCCGACCTATTCGGCGAGTCGTCAATTGAGCAATTCGCCCGTCGAGTTTTACAGAGTTCCCCTTCAAGCTTGGTCATTCCAACGGCGGTCCAAATCGGGGTTCGCCATCCTGTTCAGCGTGCCGCCGAATGGACTTTGGGCTCGCCAAACTACATATTCTCCAACACTCTTCACTTTTCAACCTGCACAATCAACACACGTTATTCAAAATAAAAAACTAAAGCATTAAAAACTTGGGTTGCCTCTCAAGAAGCACCGTAGTTAACGTCGTGGCACGACGAGGATACCAAATCAAGCTTCATTTTTGGGGTTCACCATTGTGTCACTAGGCAATCCCCCTTGTTGTCTTGGATTCAAATGAGAAGAAATTTGACCCATTTGGGTCTCCAGCTGCTTAATAGAGAGTGAGTGAGAGGTCACCGTCTGATTGAGAGTTGAGACATCCTCTTTCATCTCTTTCAACACTTTGTCTGACCCTTCAACTTTTGTCGAGAATGTGTGAGAGCATATCTTCTGTACAGTCGCCTTCAGATTCCTTGGGCTTTTGACGCTCATGGGGAGGGACATACCTGTCCGTGTCCCGTTCTCTCTCCTTCCAGGTGGCGTTGTGGTCACACCAATCTCTGTCACGATCTCTCCAGCCCTCATCTCTATTCCAACCTTGATTTCCACCCGGTCTTGGGTAGTTTGCACGATAGCCTCCTCCTTGATTGGCTAGGAAGTTCACTTCCACATTGTACATCGCTTCAAATTGTGCTTCATCGGGGTATACTCCACCAACACCCACAACATTAACACTCTTTGTACCAACACCGATGACATTTTTAGCCAAGAGATCCAGCTGGGTCATCATTTTTGCCATGTTTTGGTCTCTCTCTTGATCTTTTTTGATCTATTCTTTTGTCATTCTAAACGTGAGAGGAGACACTTGATCTTCAAGGGTGTGCCATGCCCTATTGATCTTGGTCATGCAATCAAGGAGTTGAGACGCTACTTCATATGGCTGTTGCATTATACCACCAGGAGATAGTTGATCAGCCACTCCTTTGTTCACCGAATCAAGACTCCGATAGAAGTGTTGCGGCAGCACATTATTTGTAAGTCCATGAGTTGGGCACTGAAGCACCAGCTTCTTAAATCTCAGCCATGTCTCATGGATTGGCTCACCTTCCAACCATTTGAAACCTTGAATGCCATCTCTTAGAGTCATCATCTTCAATGGAGGAAAGAACCTCACTTGGAATGTTGTGATAAGCTCATCCCAAGAGGTGATGGAATCCCTCGATAACTCAGCCAACCATTTAGTAACTTCACCCATCAAAGAGAATGGAAACAACCTGAGGCGGACCGAATCTTGTGATATGTTCTTAAATGAGAACGGACCACAGACATCCACAAAGTTCCTAATATGCTCATGGGGATCCTCATGAGCCAGCCCCCCAAATAATCCTTTAAGCTGCAGGAGCTGAAGCATTGTGCTAGTAATGTGGAAAACAACGTTTCCTTCAGTTGGAGGTAGACGAATTGCACCTGCACCACCCAATTGAATTGGGTCATTAACGTCGTTAAGATTTCCAATGTCATCTTGGTGCCCCACTTGGCTACCATTACTTCTGTTTACACTCATCTCATCCGTTGTTTAACAGAAACAACACAAAACCAAAAACTAGAGTAAGTAGATTCAACTACAACTAAAGAGATCACAATTTAACTTTACTAAAAGAATTTTAAACAGCACCACTCCCCGGCAGCGGCGCCATTTTGATTAACGTTTCAAGCACACCTCATCTAATTCTAGGTGCAAACGATTGTTAAGCAGTATAAAACCCAACGAAGAGTTGGGGTCGAACCCACAGGGAGTGGTACATGTCTAAAATTCAATTAAGAAGTACAAATGTGTTCTAAAGAGTTATAGGAATAAAAATTATCGAAAACATACAATTAAATCTAAAAGGGTGACAACTAATGTCAGATGGGGGGTTTGATTTTTTTGCAAAGAACAGCTGAAATAACAATGAAACAGGGGAAAAATAACAATATGGAGAGGGGTTCTTGGGATTTGATCAGTTATAGGCTATTTATGCTATATGGGTAATTGAAATCTAGCGATGATTTGCTGAAACACTGAGGGTAGGCTGGACTTTCAGTGCAATAGTTTTCTCTGGAACAACTATTACTATTTAGGTGATTTCTTTCGAACATCAACAAGCTTAACAAGATAACCAGCCCACAACCTTAATACATCCACTCTCTCGAGCTAGATGGGTAGGATTGGATTTCAGATTTACTCTCTCGAGCTGAACCCATATTATCCCAATACCTACAAATCATTAATCAAAAGCTTTGGTCCCAAAACCTCTTTCTCAAGCAAGCTAAGAACTCAAAATTAGAATTGCATTTGCAACTACAATTCATAAATTAACACTCAGCTAATGATTAAACCCACATTAAAATAGCAATTTCATCATCAAACAACAATACCCATATGATAATTAGCCAAATAAACATATGATCACACCCCAAGAATTGGAGTTTTAGCTACACATCCTAAAAACAAAACAATGATTACCAAATACATTTTCCATGATCTGGGTAAGAGTCTCCAAGCCTTTACAATGATTTCTAAGAATGAGATTCAAAGACCCACTTTCCAAATCCTCCAAAATTATACAATTGTAACTCAAAAATCAAGAGAAAACTCTAAGTCTAGAATGGAAACTGTAATATCTGGGAGAGAACTTCCAGTCCCTTCAAAATTACACTAAAAATTCCATTTATAGTTTTCCGAAAATTAGCCATAAAATACCATTCGGTGAGGTAAGTCGGGGGCGCCGAGTGGTTTGGCAACACGCCATTTGCTCTCTTCTATCGCCGTTATGCATTGGTTCTTAGCATCCTCAAGTCCTGTAACTTTGTGCGATCCATCCTATCATCGCAGAACTGATCAGCGATTCACCGACTGCCCCTTTTCTGTCGCCGACTTGGTTTCTTCCCTCAGGGCTGGTACACTGGAACTTTAGCCGGACTGAAGAGCCACTCAGCGATTTTCCGAGTGGTCTTAGCGATCATCAGGATTGATTTTCTCCACTTCTTCAGCTTGCTTCGTTTTTTTTTGCCTGTTAGTGTCCTTACTTTGTTCCTTAGTCCACATACCTAAAAATCAAGGATTTAACGTCAGTTTATAGCACAAATTAGGCATTTGAGGACACTAAAACTACCAAAACAAAGCCTTAAATGAGTCCAAATCTCAGACTCATTATGCGCTAGGGTCGTCAGGTCCCTTACTGTTCCGTCCTTCTTTTTGTGTGTGTTCCCTCGAATCGTACCTATGTTCTTCCTTGATATACACACTTAAAAGATTCATTAATTCTTGACAGATAATGTATATCTTAAACACATCTCTTAATTTACATTTCAAATGAAGTAAAGTTAAGAGGAAAGTTCAAGAGGTCCTTTTGAGTCAAAGCTGAGAACCCTTTTGAAATTAACTAAAGATTTAAACTAAGTCTTGAGTAAATGAGTATGCGGATGAGGAGAGTTGAGTTTCATATTTCAAATGAGTGTGAGGGAACTAACTATTCCCAAATATGTATTACTTTTACATTTAAAAGAGAGAAACACCAATTTCTAAACGAGTTTACAAGTTCAGAGGAGTTTCAGAGTATTACCTCTTTTAAGAGGATCTTTTGAGTAATTATCTCAAATTGAGGAAGAATATGTTTTTAAACATTTGAGCATGAATTATATATATTATTGGGAGTAGTATTGAGCACCGATATGGGGATGAGTTCAGACAACTCAAAATCCTCATAAACTATGTATTCCAACATGGATAAAGGATCATACTTTTTAGATGATTCATTATTGCTTTTAAGCATAGCTTAGTGGATCCACTTAGTTGACGAGTTCTATAACTCGATAAGGTATAGAATAGTTCTAGCAGTGTGGGTGAGACGTTGTATCATCACGTAGCTCATAGTGATGGTGGTCGGTTAGGGAATTTTCCAAATAAGAGTAAAGAGTATACTTTTATATTTTTATACATATTCCGTTGATATCTACTATATTAAAATGTTTTATACACTGCATCTTATTATCATTATATTCATATTGAGCTGAGTTAAGTTGAGGTGAGAATGTCTTCCCTTTCTATCAGTTCAGCTATATATATATATATATATGTTTTCAGTTTTTCCCTTACATGCTCGTACATTCAATGAACTAACGTCATTCGACTTGCATCATTTGATGATGCAGATACAGGTGTTCGGGGTCATCAACTGGCGCTTCATTGATCCTATTGCATTCCAACTAACTTTGGTGAGCCTCCTTGCTTTCCGGAGCGCTTCACATTATGGTTTTATTTTGTTAAGATGTTGTGGGTCTTGTCCCGATATCTATCATAGTTATTAGAGGCTTCATAGACAATAGTAGTATGAGGAGTCTTTCATTGTTCCTTGTTGATGTTTTAAAGACTTTGAGTTGAACATTTATGTTTATTGAGTATTTCGAACAATTTTGAGTTAAACTACTCTATTAATGAGGTCTTATAAGTTAATACCTGCATTTGAGTTCCTATGTTGTTGAGTAAGTCTTCCGGCGAGTAATGAGACAGACCAAGGGTTCGCTTGGGGACCAGAAATGGTTCTCGAGTGCCGTTTTTGTCATCTTAGTTTTCAGTTGAAGATAAAATTCGTTACATTATGTCTAGCTATAATTGTATATTACACATTTAATGGGGATATTAATGTCCACAATAACAGTTTTAATCATGAAAACTTACAAATTATCAAAGAGAAATATACACCAAGAACATTATGTAGTGCGATATCCAATCTACTCAATTGTTGTATTTTGTTATTCCTTCTTAAATTCATAAAATAATTTATATTCATCATATTTATGGAAAAATAATTAATTTAATATAAAAGCTATTATTTTTAATTTAAACTATAATAATTATTTTTTACCTTTATTCTTGCTGATGTATATAAATATATATATACACTAGACACAACATTCCGTATTAGCACAAACATAATGTATATTTTTTTGTTCCCATATATGTGATATAAAATAGAATTTGGTGGGTCAATCAAATTGTTGATTGATTTTTAAATATTCAAAGTTGTTAATTATTGTATTATATATCTTTAAAAATTTTAAGTTGTTAAATATTGTGATTTACAATATAGTTTACGTCAATTTCAAATAATGTATGTTACTGCATCTATCCTATTTATGTGACACTGATCAAATTTTAAAAGTCAACCAGACCTCTCCCTTTCATAAAAGACCCTTTCGGTATATTTTGAATGGAAATTTTGGGATATTCATTTAACTATAGTCTTTTAATTGAGGGGTAATTTTAAATAATTAATTAAATTAATAATAATGGTCCATGTCTAAGATTTATTTAAGACTCTATACCATTTGGCCCATATATATTAAAATATGTTAGTAGGATTTGTCACTTTTTAGTATATAATTATTTTAGAAAAGAAAAGGGAATCAAGAACTTGCCTGTGCCGATGAACTGCAAAGGAGGGAGACGCTTGTCCAGGTAAGCCGCACGAAAGTTAGAATTTTGATTGTAAAATAGTTAACAGTTTATTATATAAATGAAAAAAGACATAAATTCAACTTTGAACTTGTCTCGAAAAGTCGGTTACACGCTTAAACTACCATGACGACCTATTACACACCTTTACTACTTAAAAATATTTTCTTTACCCCCTAAAATTAACGTGAAAAAGTGCGTTTGACGGTAAATAAAGTAAAAAATTATAATTAAAATCCTCTTTCTACTACCAGCCTACCCCCACCCCACGTCTCTTCTTATTCTTCACAGGCGACCGTCTTATTCTTCTTCTTTATTTTTTTTCATTATTTTTTCATACCCAATTTCCATCCACCCCGCTATACCTCCACCAAAATTCTCTCCCCCACCCCTCATCATATCCTATTTTAATATTTATTTTATTTCACCATTTTCATTATATTTGATTTTTCTCTTCGGCTTTATTGGTGGTTGATAAAATTGATGAGTAAGTTTAAAAAATAAAATATAATGATGGATTGGTTGGTGAGGAGTGACAAAGAAGCAGAAATTGAAGGTGGTGGAGAAGAAAAATTCGATATTGACAATGGTGGTAGTGATATTTGGTGGTGGATTTGTACCTTTTGATGGTGATAATGTAATTTTGGTGATGAGTTTACTTATGGGTATCCAATTTTGTGGTGAATCTTCATAATTTTTTTGGGGATAATGGTGATAGTATGATGTCGATGGTGGATTTGATCATAGGTGGTGAAATTTATGGTGACTATTTTGATTTTCATTTTGATAGTAATATGGCAGCAATGGTAGTGGTTTCATGGTGGTGTTCATTGAAGAAGAAACAATTGAATGACATGGAGAGTTTTAGTCAAAATTTGACATGACATCTGATGTGGCAATGACATGACATTGATGTGGCGCAAGTGTGATATACCTCCCATTGTGAGAGTGTTGCTACACGTCTTAGGGGGTAAATAATTCACTATTTAGTAGCAGAGATATGTAATTGGTCATCATATTAGTTTAAGCGTGTATCTGACTTTTCAGGACAAGTCTGAGTGCGTATTTATGGCTTTTCCCTTATTTAAATATATGTTAGTGGAAGGAAAGTATCAATTTCCATTTGTGGTGCGAGATTTGGTTTTTACACTTAAATGGAGCAAATTGATTAATGTTGCTGTGTAGCGGGACTTTTTTTTTTGGATTTAAGAGATAGTATGTTGGTGGTTAGTAATTTTAGTGGTGAAATTATATAGTAATATAAGGATATTGTCAGGGTTGAATTAATAAACATCAAAGATTAATTATATGGTACTAGTTTTAGTGCCTTTAGGTATAGATAAAATTAATGGTTACTAATGGTTGGACAGTGATTATGAGGTGTAAATTAAGTGCATATGATATATTTTTTAATTAAGTTTACATCTAAAAATGGAGTTTTCTCAAAGTTACTAATATGCTAATTTGATCGTGAGTTTATATTTATCTATCTTTTATGATTATTATACTTTCTTATAATTATCATATTATGATTCAAGTTTTGATATATTGGTATATGAAATTAAATATTAGGTGTATTGAATTATATGATAGATTTATATTATTTTGAGAAAAATTGACTTAACCCTAAGCCAGAAAGTTAGGAAATATGAGACTTGATATGTTAATTGACATCAAGATTAGAAACTTGATTATAAATTTGGGTCTAGGCTAGACATATAGTAATATGATTGCTAATAGTTTTGAAATCTTACTATGATTATTTATTTGAATAGATTGCATTGATTTGGAAGCCAAATAAAAAAGTGAAGGCTCAAGTACCTGAGTGATTGTTCGATTATTTGAGGCAAGTGGATTTCTCGACCCTTGTTAAGTGTATATAATCGTATATTTCCTTGTGGTATGTGTTGGGGAGTAATGGGACTTGGTGATGGGTTGACTTGTCCATATGGAATAATTCTAATGATGAAAAAAGATTAATAAAAGGCAATGTGATTAATTATTGGTGTGTGATGTGTTGACCATGATTTTAAAGGCTTATTGATTCATTATTGATGTTGTATCACAATTGTGTTCTTGTGAATTGTGCATTGTTATGAAAATAATCATCTCCTCATTAATTGTGTGACCATGTCATTTACATTGGTTCTGAGACATGATTGTGAAAAGTGTTATGTGAATTAAGGAAGAATAACAAATAAAAGAGCATGTACCATTTCGAGGGACGTGTCGCACGCTGCAACATATATTATATTTCAAGGGAAGTGTCGTGCACCGTGCAAATATTATAATTCGAGGGACGTGTCGCATGCTGCGACGGATTCTATTATCGAGGATCGTGTTGCACGCCGCGGTGGATGCATGGACATATATGTCCTTCATGGTCCCAGACTGAGAGGCAGCGGGTGTATATTTGTCACGACCCAGGGGTACACCCTAGATGTAACATGGCATACTAGACCCCGAAAGGCCTAACACAAGCCACTTAGCATATCATAACATAAAGTACATAGAAATGATGCGAAAATTTTAAAACATTTTTCATAACAATCGAAGTCTCATAAAACGTAATTTAAGTCTTTAATACTTTGACTCAAACCATCTAAACAACTTTGAATAACTCTTGGGGCACAAACCATACAATAGTCTAAAACATAAAAGAAAGACATAAAGGAAATGATGGCTTTATCCTCGATGCTATGAGGACTCACCAATCTTCAACTCCTTGCTCCTACTAAGAACCTAGCCTCAAAGATGGAACTCAAGATAGCCGGACCCTACATATGATAAGAATGTAGGCAAGAGTATGCGTTAGTACAAAATGTACTAAATATGTTAGCTAGCATAACATCATAAGAGCATAACAAAAGTGTTAGCCAACATAAGACATAAGCATAATAGACAATGACATAATCATAATCATAATCATAATCTCCAACATAGACATAATATGAGCATAAATCAACATAAGGCATAATCCAATAACATAGGAGATACTACATATTCATAAGCATAGTCCATACTTAGTCCCTCATAACCTAAGAGAAACTTCATAAGTAACCTTCAAGTCATACTTGTGAAATGCATAGATGAGACCCCATAATCCCACCTAGGCTAAGTACTACTTTTAGACCATCATACCTCTTTAACATATTTGATCTCATCCTTTAGCTTACTTCTCATAGACAAGGGAATCTCTTTTCGGTGAGTAGGGTCGAATTGTAGCTTCGATTAGCATATTTGAGTTATTTATCATATTCGGCTGAAAGCCTTATGATATAGTTCTTGTTCTATGATAGTTTTATGGATTATTTCATTTATGTCGTTGTTCATAGTTCTTAAGTATTTAATGTCTTGAGTGCTTAAGTACAAGTTTAAGGATAGTTTTATTAAGTCTTGTAG
>JAJONR010002850.1:0-39227 GCA_029582245.1 Solanum etuberosum
GTCTGGAGAGAAGATCTTAAACTGGACTGTTGGTCTAGTTGGTGATCTAAAACCTTGGTAAGATCCTTCTTTCTCTTAGAAATAAGATCAAGCTTTTTGTTGCAGCATTTACAATAATAACATTCAATACAACAATTGGAAGAGATTGCTTGCCAACACTTCAATGAAGCAGACTATGTTGTTTCCGCAACTTTCTCAATCAAGTGATGCTTTCCGTCAAATTTTGAATGTAATTGCTTGTAAACTACCACACGATAGGAGTGTCTACTTGACGTCTGGAGAGAAGATCTTAAACTGGACTGTTGGTCTAGTTGGTGATCTAAAACCTTGGTAAGATCCTTCTTTCTCTTAGAAATAAGATCAAGCTTTTTGTTGCAGCATTTACAATAATAACATTCAATACAACAATTGGAAGAGATTGCTTGCCAACACTTCAATGAAGCAGACTATGTTGTTTCCGCAACTTTCTCAATCAAGTGATGCTTTCCGTCAAATTTTGAATGTAATTGCTTGTAAACTACCACACGATAGGAGTGTCTACTTGACGTCTGGAGAGAAGATCTTAAACTGGACTGTTGGTCTAGTTGGTGATCTAAAACCTTGGTAAGATCCTTCTTTCTCTTAGAAATAAGATCAAGCTTTTTTTTGCTGCATTTACATGTGCAAACTATGAAATCCATAAAATTTGTTTCTATTATCTCTTGAAATTTAGTGTCAACTAGTATTTTTTGGCCATAGATACAAGTTCAATCATAAGGGCAATCTAGGACTTTACTATGTCAAGTAAGGATCCTTGCATCATGCACTTCATCACATGGATAGTCATGGCACTTTTCAAGGTTAAGGTCAACCAACAAAAATTCTTTTTGTGCTGCTCTCTTTATCGATCTCTGTATAGTACGACGTAGGAAGTACCTTCCACACATCCGAATACGACCAAAGAGATCAATGAACCATAATTGAGAATATTTATCACTGCTCTTTTTCCAAATTTTTCCTAATCTCATCGATCTCTAACTCAACTACAATGACGGATTTGAGATTCACAAATGAAATCGTTTATCCAACAGCCATTTCATCACTTTTGTAACCTTTATAACTCACCTCACTTACCCAAATTCCTCAACAAAATCGATACATTCATGTTGTATCAGCCACTTTGATTGAGTAATTTGGATTTTTTCACGATTTCGGATTGATGGAGAAGATGAAAAATTGAATTTTGAATTTTGTGAATATGTTACAGATTGTAATGGATTAATAACAATCAATTTTGCGTGAATCAGGGCAATTAAAATCAATTTTACCTTAATATTCCATATTAAGCGTAACATACACATATATAATGTATCACAATTAATGTATCTGGACAACCAATTATGTATCCGGTTGACTAATATTTTAAGGAATTTTTTTCAAATAGAAAAGAGTAGGGATATGGTGTAATTTAGGTCATACACTATGAGATTTATGTAACTTATATATTTTTTAATTTAGTTTGGGTCATGGGAATAGGGCGTGGGCCGTGGATATGGATCGGGGCCGGTTGGAATGGATTGGAGATTTAAGTTTATCCAATAGGAAGATGCCACTTAATAAAATAATTATAATAATAACTGAAAAAAATAGATGTTAGTTTTAAGGATAAAAATAGGCCAAAAAGGTAGACTAAGGGGTATTTTTAGCCCAATACATGAATGAGGGGTATATTTAAGCTTTTTCAGATAGTCCAAAAATAATTTTGATCCTTTTCCATAAAAAAATTATTATTTTTAATTTTTTTTTATCACCCCACCCCCTACTAGCCCGCCCTCCAGCCCCTTCCAAAAAATAATGTTAATTTGTTTTTTTTTTTATGAATG
Organism: Solanum etuberosum; assembly: GCA_029582245.1. Classification (NCBI taxonomy): domain Eukaryota; kingdom Viridiplantae; phylum Streptophyta; class Magnoliopsida; order Solanales; family Solanaceae; genus Solanum; species Solanum etuberosum. The sequence goes on from JAJONR010002850.1 coordinate 1,863, forward strand.
AACATCTTTTATTAATTTTATCCATTTAATTACTCACTTTTAAATGGGAAATATAAATAGTACTATTAGTTTTTATCCATTTTAAAAGACGAGTATCATATCCATTTAAAAAATAGATAAATATGAATAGATACGGTTACCCATTTGGCCACCCCTAAATTATATTATGAACATATCCCAAGTGGTTCTATTTTATTTCAAAGAGTGCAACTTTGATGATGGGACTTGCAGGGACGCCCACAATTTATAATATTTTTTTTAATAGAGGTGAGCAAGGTCATTTGTTCAAAGTATTTTTTTATTATGGTCAAAACTGGAAACTCAAACTTGATGCACAACTACAATTATTAGTTTACAAAAGTATGTAGCTTGCACCTCTATATAAGTGACCATGCATCTGAAAATCAGGTTAATTATTTTCTTTGTTTTTGGTGTGCTAATTAGATGGAGTTTCATTACTTGGTTTCCTTCTTTCTATTAATTTCCTTCCTTTTTCTTCTAATTAAAAAATGGAGCAACTCCAAAACCCTCAAGAAAAAGGTTCTGCCCCCTGGGCCGTGGAGGCTACCAATTATTGGAAGTGTGCATCACTTGACAAATGGAGTACCACATCGAGTTCTCAAAAACTTATCGCAAAAATATGGACCTATTATGTACTTACAACTTGGGAAAGTTCCAACGGTAGTTGTATCCTCCCCACACATGGCCAAACAAATTCTAAAAACTCATGATCTAGCTTTTGCATCTAGGCCAGAAACCATGATGGGAAAGATTATTTGTTATGATTGTAAGGATATTGCCTTTTCCCCATATGGTGATTATTGGAGACATATGCGTAAATTGTCTACTTTGGAGCTACTAAGTGCCAAGATGGTCAAGTCCTTTAGCCCAATTCGACAAGAGGAGCTCTCCAGCCTCCTATCATCTGTAGGATCAATGGATGTAGATTTGCCAATTAACTTGCTAGAAAAGCTTTTATGGTTTATGAATGCTGCGACATGTAAGTCCGCATTTGGGAACGTCTGTAAAGATCAAAAGGAGTTGATAACATTGATTCATCAAGCTCAATCATTATCCGGTGGATTTGAGCTAGCTGATTTATTTCCTTCAAAAAAGTTTCTACACGAAATTAGCGGGATGAAAGCTAAACTAATGAAAGCTCGTAATTAGGTAGACGTAGTCTTGGACAATATTATCAATGTACATAGAGAAAATCGGGCTAATGGAAAAAGTTGTAATGGTGAATCTGGAGCTGAGGATTTGATTGATGTCTTTTTAAGAGTCATCGAGAGCGGTGAATTTCCATTTCCCCTAACAAATGACAACATCAAAGCAGTTATTCTGGTAAGTATTCCCTTTATCTTTTTTTATTTTACAAAATGTCGAGTGTTTTACTATTAAAAAGGGACCACATCACGTATGTATACTAGTGAGCTATATGCTAATTTTCTAGGAGTATCTTTTATTTCTTGCTAAAATTTATGGTCTTTTTAATATTAATGAAAACAAAGTTTCACCATACTCGTTTGACCCAGTTGATGAAATTAATTTGATGGCCATACATGGTGCAGGACATTTTGTAGCAGGATCTGACACATCATCTTCAACTGTTATTTGGGCATTATCAGAAATGATAAAAAGTCCAAGTGTCATGGCAAAAGCACAAGCTGAAGTGAGAGAAGTGTTTAAGGGAAAGAAAACATATGACGATGAAACTGATCCTGAAAAGCTTACTTACCTTAAGTTAGTAATCAAAGAGACACTCATGTTACACCCTCCAACTCAATTGTTGGTCCTGCGAGAATGCAGGGAGGAAACAAATATAGATGGATTCACTATACCGTTAAAAAGCAACGTTTTGGTTAATGTATGGACAATTGGAAGAGATCCCGAGAGTTGGAAAAATCCTGAATGTTTTATACCAGAGAGATTCGAAAACAATTGTATCGAATTTAGTGGAAATCACTTTCAATTTCTCCCATTTGGTGCAGGAAGACGAATTTATTCAGGAATTCAATTTGGTTTAGCTCTCGTTACTCTACCGTTAGCCCATTTGCTTTACAAGTTTGATTGGAAACTTCCTGAAGGAATTAATGCAAAGGATTTGGACATGACTGAGGCAAATGGAATATCTGCTAGAAGACTGAGTGATCTTTACTTGATCGCAACTCCTTATGTATCGCTTCTTGATTAACTCGATCTCAAATTTTGCTTCATCCACTTGTTTTAGTGTGAACAAGTGTTCAATAAGTTAAGCCACAAGCTTGTTATAATATGGTATTATTTTTGATGTTTCATCCTAGTATTATTGTAACCATGATGAGTGACAGTTTTTAATTAATAAATAAAAATTATATTTAAAAATACCCTAGCTGAAGCAGGCACATCCAAAGCTGCTGGAGCAGGCACATCCCAAGTTGCTGCTTGCATCATCTACTCAAGTCTCTTATATAATGAGATAAAATGTCTTATATGTCTTTAAGTTTAAAGTTATTTATGTTTTATGTAGGGATAGAAAATTGAATTTGATTTTTTCACCTCTTCCTTTTTCTTCTGCTCATTTTTTAATAACTTCAGTTAAGCAGATAACGGATGACTTTTGATGATGAATAAGTTTGGACTTAATTAGGCGATAGATAATGTCAAAGTTGAGTTGAAGACCAAAACAATTACGTAAATAAATAAAATAGAGAAGAGGAAACATAAGGGCTTAACTTGGTCAAACTTTGTAAAGGGTTGAGAATTTGGAACCTCTGGTAAAAAAAAAAAGAGAGAAATTTGATAAATTGTTATATAGTTATGATTTTTTTCATCAAAGTTATAAACTATCTTTTTAATAAAAAAATACATAACTTTTACCATATTAAACAAAAATTACAATTGCTGGAAAATCCAATCGTCGAATGCCTATTTTTAGAGAAAATTTAGGAACCCTAACTTTAGGACCAAGTCAATTTTCTCCTATAAATAGACGGGTTCTCTTCATTGTAAAATCACCCCAAAATAATAAGTCTTCTCTCTTCTCCCTACTTTCTTCTCATTGTTTTATATAGTTCTGACATGGAAAAGTTCTAACGTAAGGTAAGTTTCCTTCACACCAAATGGTTGTTTTATATAGTTTCATAACACGTTATCAGCACGAGTCTCTAACTTCAGAGATTATTCGATTTAGTTAGATTTAATGTTTAAAGAAGTTCTGACATGGGGAATTTCTAATGCGAGGTAAGTTTCCTTCCCACCAAATGGTTGATAAGTACACTGTCTGATTTGAAAAATATAAAGCTATCAAAAAGGGCCGGCCCAGCCCCATCCGGCCCATGCCTCGCGGGGCAAGGAATTTGAAGCGCTAGGGCGGGCCGGCCCTTCATTTGGAAGGGCCTGAAAATGCTCAATTGAACCCAACCCTAGAACGGCCGAGTGCTGGGGCGGGCTAGCCCTTTTTTTTTTCTTTTTTTTTTTTCTTTTCAAACTTATAATTCTATAACATTAAGGAAATGAGAAGATTTTCAAATCAAATATGACAAACAATGGTGTTGTTTCAATAACACTGGCAAAAAATCTAGTGTAATTAGCATGTATCTCGCATACCAGATACGCGAGCGAGATAAGAGAGTGACAAGCAAGATGGAAGGGAGGCGAGGGTGCGAGATTTGTCTATGTATCCTAGATACATGCGAATCTACTTGGATAGAGTATATTAACCTAATTTTGAGTCCATATATTCCGAGAGACATTTATCTGGACGTACCAAAATCTAGTAAGATTCATAATATTACAACATAGCGTGAATTTAAGTAATTAGATTATATACTAGTGAGATTATTGTAAGTTATCCTTAAATAAAATGTTTTGGCCCATGGGCCGACCTCGATCAAGCCTCAAGGGCCAAGGGCTTATATGGACCAGACTATAAGCCCTGGTTTTAAATGGGCTTGAAAAATCCTATCCCAACCTTACCCCAATAACGGGTTGGATTAGACCGGCCCCATGGGCTAAGCCCGTTTTGACGGCTCTAGAAAAGTAATATAATTAGCCTAGAATGATTAAAGATCAATTTATAATATTCTTAGATAGATTTCATGGTGAAATCTAATATTCTTCGTGATTTGGTATACATATTTGTCCAATCTCGATGTCAAATTTGACTACCAATAAGGAATTAAGACTTTGGTTTCCATTCATTATCAAAATTAATTAAAGTCATCTGATCAAGTTAAAACTAGTCAAGTGATAGAATTTTAATTTTATTTTTTCGTGTGTGAGCATATATACAGTAATCTTTTATTTGATTAAATAAATGTTCACGTTGCAACATATTTATTTACAGAATCACTTTCAGATTTTGGACAGAGATGTGATTTGAGGAATTTGCTTACATCAACCCCTTATTTGGTGTTGATTTGAAAGTCGAATTCATATTCTAAATTTAAATAGAAATTTATATTTTGTTTTACTTGTTGATTGATGAGAATAGGACGATGGATTCATGGCCAATCACACTAAGAGGGTAAGACATCATGTTCAAGTCCTGGTGCACCATGATGATAAGATGTTGGATTTAAGTTCCATCGATTTATGGATAAGACTGAGTTTGAGTTTCAATGCACCATATTGATGATATAATGATGACTAACACAAAATAATGTGTTTTTGAAGAAAATTAGTCATGAAACCTCACCCATTAAAATCGCTCCATTTCCTAAAGTGAATGTGATAGCAGTGCATAATATGTCTGAAAGAAACAAGTGATTGAATAATGCACATGAATGTCGAATGAGATACTAAGTTATCATAAATTGATGTACTTAGATGATTGTGTTCCATTCATGAAGAATGAGAACTTTTGATAAATGCTAAAAATATAGATCCATTCTCTGAAGTGAATGAAGTGTGCCCACCCTGCTAGGTGTGGAAAAGGTCGTGACCTTTGGTTGTGGACGTGATATCACCAAGAATGTCTCTAGGCAGACATGCTATTGAAAAGTTTCATGCTTTATATTCTGGCTTGTATTGGACAAGAGTTAGTGCAATTGAGACACATTCTATAGTAAATACGATTACTGGCACAATTTTGTGATAATCAAATTCAGTCCATTCGCCTTGATAACACTGTAGAGTTTTTATCCCAAACATTTAATGATTAATGCTTATCGATTGGGAATGAATGAACTCAATACTAAAGTGAATGTGATAGTGTAAAATAAAATTTATCAATACGGATGTGCATTTTATCGTGATGGAATCACGACTCACCTTCAGAAGAGGTAAAATGATTGAGAAGAAATAAATCTAAAAATTATTCTCGGAGTAGTAAATCTAAATTTTATTTATATAATAGTAAATCAGAAATTTAATAAAAGAAAAAAGGCACATGTCATGGTAAACTTAGAGTTTACTTATTAGACATATACTGAAGAACTAAAAGATTTTTCAAGAATCCTTTGTGTTCTCATGATAAGTTGATTGGATCAACTAATTTTGGGACGACTAAATTTCTAAATTCTGAAAAGTATAAAAGGTGTATATTAGCCTATTCCCCTATCATGTGATATGATGAATAAATGCATCTATAAGATAATCACATGTGCGTTTATTGTCAACCTACAGTTTGAAATTCGTAAAATTATTTGTGCAAAATAATTGAGTTAAGAGCACAATTTTCAGAATATCTAATCAAGACAATTCAATTCATCTTGATAATATTAATAAATATCCAAGTTGATGTGATATTAAATACCTCAGATAAATAGTCAGTCATTGCTTACGAGAACAAAGCTTCATGGTATGAAATATGATGTATTGCATACTAAAGTATTGTATGCATCAGACTAATGAATTAGGATCAAATATTCTCTCAATTGATTTATGGTCAGGGTCTAAATATTTTTCATCTGATAATTTTGATGTGCAGTATATGATTGATAAATATAACATGATGCATAAATATAGATTCTCCAATAATAGATTGAGATATGTAACACCCCGTATAATCTAAGGTGGCTAACTCACTGATAACGCTCAACTACACTTCATTCAATTCTAAGTGTAGGCGATCGCAATCTAGTATAAACCTATCAAAGAGTTGGGGTCGATCCACAAGAAGTGATACGGTAGAGAATTCAATTACGAAGTGAAAGACGTGTTCTAATCGATTGTAGGAATAGAAATTATCGAAACCATTAAAGTAAATTGCATGGGTACAACTAGTGTCAAATGGGGGGGATAAGGTTTGTCAATTAAACAACTACAAAAACAGGGGAGTAATCAAGTAGAAAGGGATCCTTGGGGATGTGATCGATTAATTACAAATTTCGCTATACGGGTGATTACTAATTACCAAAAGTTGCTGAATCTTAGTAGGTAGGCTAGACTATAGATGCAATAGTCATCTCTCAATCAACTATCACGATTCAAGCGAGTTCTCTCGAACCTCGACAAGCATACACCTAAGAACAGCCTAAAACCTCAATTTACCTACTCTCTCGAGCTAGATAAGTAGGATCAAATTAAGATTCACTTTCTCGAGCTGAATCCACAACAACCATTGATAACCTTAATTCTAAAACCTCTTTCTCAAGTAAGCATAGAATACAAGACTAGAACTGCATTTGCAACTACAATTCATGAGTTAAAACTCAATTATCAATCGAATCCACTTCAAAACAACAATTAAATCAGTACTTACTAACACCCATAAGCTAATTGAGACAATTAATCACATAATCACACCCTTAAGAATGGGGATTTTAGCCACACATTACAAAAAGCAGGAAAATATTACCAACTATATTTTTCATCAGCTGGGTAACCAAATCCAAGTCTTCACAATGCTTCAAATTAACTTCCAATCAAAAACCAACTTCGAATTCTACTTAAAAACTCTAAGAACAGTGTTTGGAGTCAAAAGCTCAAGGTAAAAACTCTCAAACATTCGGAACAGTTTCTCAAAAATTCGGAACAGCTCAAATCTTTTAAAATTTAGCATTTATACTCTTCCAGATTTTCAGCTTTTGGACTGATTGACGGAATTAGTTGAGCCTCGCCGACCAGGTCGGTGATGCGCCAAGTTTTTCTCTCCATCACCGTCTTGTCTTGCCTCTTCACTATGGACTTCTGTAACTTTAGGTGATCAGAATCGTTGTCGCCGATCCATTCGACGTTTGCCAATTGTCCATGTCCATCACCAAGTTAGGTTTTCCCCAGGGCTGGCACACTGTAACATTTGGCGAGCTGAAGTACCACTCGGCGAGTCGCCGAGTGGTCTTGGTGATCATCAACTTTCATTATATTCAGCTTTTACAGCTTTTCCGCTTCTTTTTGCCTAGTAATGTCCTTGCCTTGCTCTTTTTCCTTCATAGTAGCAAACTAGCATTTAAACATCAGTTTAGAGTATAAAAATAGGCATCAAGGACGCTAATACTATGAATAATAAGCCCTAAATGAGTCGAAATCCCAGACTCATTACTCACTAAGCTTAACATGTACATGTAAAAACTTATACTTTTTGCATTACGCTGTTTGTTGATGAGTTTTCAGGATAATAAGGTTTTAAATGGATGATCATATTAATTTTTACTTATAGTACATATACATAAGTGTTATACTAAGGTGGGAGGCCGAAGGAAGCCTTGGAATAATAGTACAAGTTGAAGGTCTCATTGAGACAAATTATTTCTTGTAATCTCGTATATGTATTGAGTTAGAAAGCTTAGAATATATAAAATTAAAGATATTTGAGTCTAGTTTCAAATAAACAAAACCTCTCATCAATACTATTGAGTAAAAAAATATGCTTGTTTCACTACGGACTGCGCAGAGGCATAAATTGGCTGGGCTGGGCACGTGACTGACACATCTTAAGTCGGTTTAAACATTTTAAAATAGATTTGTACGAGTTGAATTCATGAGAAACAATTCTTAAAGGTATTTTAGGCTCTTGTTTGCTGGTTCTTCAAGCCCCCTCCTCTCCAAAATCCCTAGTTGAGAAATCAACCAAGAATCAAGTGTTGTTCCTCAACCAAGCCTAAAATTCACTTAAGTCTCCCTTTGGAATGAAGAGACGCCTTTCTCCATGGTTAATATGAGCTTAAGAGACTGTATATTCTTCAATTAAGTTATGACCATGTTCCCTTCCCTCATGTATGTGATGTTCTTCATGTTCTAGCTATATTCCACGGGTAAGACTCATGGGACAATGATAGGAGACGTGAGTCCAAGTTTCTCCAATGTTAATTGATATTTTTAGTGAGGAGGGAGTGTATAGAGTTGTCTGGTAGCTACTGTTTAATGTGTTGGATTCATTTAAATGTAGTGTATTACTGTTAGTAATGTGACAGGTTGAATACTATGACGACTGATCAATTTGAATGTCTCTTGGGTTTACGCCCACCATGTATTTGTTGAATTGACGACCCGACTTAGATGTGTTGTGTAACTGCCTAAAGATGAATTTTCATCGGCTATTGTTTTATATTTAAACAACAATGGATAATTCATCCGTTGTATTACGTTAAAGGACTCAAATCAAGGTATGTAAATGCACATCTTTCCTCCATTTTCAAGCACGAATCTATGTCGTTGATAGGACTAGTAATACTATATTTTTACTAATATTGAGGTATGGTATGTTTCTATTTATAAGATTGTGAAAACATGATGAAATCTATAGTTTTTTGAATATTTAAGGTAAATGTATGTGACACGAATAGAAATACATACATATATATATATATATATATATATATATATATAATTATTGTCGTAGTTGTAAGTTGAGTTTGGAGAACCCTCATCATGGGCACTATGATCTGGTCCTATATGTTTTTTCATTAAGAAATAGTTGTGTATATGAGTTCCATTTTTCCATGTGAGTAAGGCCAAATAGTTGAGAATTATTTCTGCTTGTCGATACGATAAGTTAATAACATGAGTCCAATTGTATAATTATCGACATAGATAAAGGAATCAATTTATGGGCCGGATATATGTATATATGTAGATCCTAAAGGTTAGTAGATTATATAAAAATAGAAATATACGTGCTCTTGTTCACACTATATGCTAGGGCGGCATAATATCTTTAACTACCTCATTCATAAGCCTACTAGATTCCTCATGACATTTAGGCCTTGTAATGGTTGTTTAAGTATTGAGTAAGCGTACTTGTATGCTATTTGAAAGCTTTATTTGTTACATCTACATAGTTGCAACTCATGGGTCTTGAAGGGGCCTATTGAGGCCACAGTCTTAGAGACAACTTTCATATGTGCTATATTTATTTGTGATACTTGATATGAGGTCGTCCGGTGCAGTAGATGATAGTGGTTGTGACTTTATATTACACTACCGATGGGGTAATATCGGTAGGAAAATATAGTAATAGCTGAAGCTACAGTTTACCACACCACCACAGTAAGCATGTCAGGTGGGCAAATAACCCAGTCACAACACCACCACGACAGAGGTTCGAACTACTCATGCAATGTTCAATTGTGCATTCTAAGTTTCAAACTGTGACTAACCATTATCAAATAGAACTCAAGCTCACAATGCTTGCTTCAAATGCAAGTTCAAGTTCAACAAAGCATTCAAATTCCCTCACACCAAGAATGATTCCATGGTCACACTAAACTTATCAAATTTCCATAATATCGGAATCACAAGAAACTCTCACACTTCCAAAGATAAACACATGCATGACTCTACCCATAGGCTTGCCCTTATTTTCCAACCAACATGAATTTCAGCTCACTCAAGATCTCAAAGGTCTTTCAAGGCTTGTAACGGGGCTGAGGGTAAATGTATGATCATTTTGATTTAGTGACTTCTACCTTCATGAAACATGGCCTGCATTTCACTTTTTTTTCCTTTTCTTTCTCTCTTTTTGATTTTCACATTCCACCCTATGTTCTTTCAAGCATGATTCATTGGACACCCCATTTATTTTGTCCATTTCACAAACTTGATTTCAATTTTTTTTTTCTTTCTCGGTCTTTTTCTTCTTTCACTTTTATCTTGTTTTTTACATGGAGGGGTTCCATCTTTTTCAACATGATCTTTCAAGGAAATTTTTTTTACACTTCTTGACTTTTCTCTTTTTTCACCACACCCTCAACTTAGGCTTTTGGCCTAAGTTGACTATTCAAACAAACCAATGCTTCATGAAGGTTATAGGTGATGGGACAAAGAGGTCAAAGTTATTCATGTTTCATCCAAAGAAAAAAGATATGCTCAAATGGTGCCAAGCTAGGTTCACACTCTCACAAGGTAGTCACACAGAGGTATGATAGCAATTTTGGTTCACTCTTCACAAATTGTGCCTATGATCATCTCTATCATTCGCTTACATTAATCAATTGAACTAACGGAAAAATTTCTAGGTATTACCATGCATATATTTCAAGAATATCTCACCACACACGGCATTCGACACAATCATCAAACAAGACTCTACAATTTTCAGCTTGCATGCAACGATCATCTCAAGAGATCAACTCAACAACCGGCTAGTCACAATGAGATGCTAGGAGTTCACATATGACTTATGCAAATCAATTTGTCTCATCGGAGTCGTACACTCATATCGTTCAATCGAGAACACTATTCAAGACATCAGTATTGATCACAACCAACACTCAAAATTGCAAGAGAACAACTACATTCACAAATATCAAGAGGTGGCAATTTTTAATTCATGTCAAAACCAACATGCACATTAAAACCAATAGATCACAAACTAATATATATCAACAAAATCCAGCATTCACAAAAACAATCACACAAAACATAAAATATCCAGAAAACAGCCCAAAAGAGGTAGGTATGGAAATACCTCACCCCGCCAAACTAAACCAGCAATTGTCCTCAAATGCCAAGAAATAACAAAATCTAAACAAGAACATAAAGAGAGTAAAAAATCCTCCTGCCAGGCTAAGCCTGGGGTGAACTCTGCATGTCGGTGACCTCCTTTGTCTGGGCATCAGTGCCCGGCTCAACAAAATCCTTCGCTCCACTGGAGCCCACCATAGACGTGTCCCTCAAAGATGCCTGCACAACTGTCTGAACTATAGCCCCCTCGAGGTCTTCTAAATCATCATAGATTGCGACATCTTGAACACCTAGCTACTCCTCATCAGTCTCAGCTTCGGACTCAGCATCTGCATCATCCCTAGCAACATCTCCAGTCGCAGTAGCCGGAGGCATCTCAGAACTAGTCGGGAGATCAGTGGTTGGAACCTCAGAGAGTTCCACAGTGCAAAAGAACATCGAGAGATTGATGGATTTAAGCTCATCCACATCGCGTCTCAATCCAACAATATCAGCCTTCAGGGCCGTCACATCCTCAAAAGCACCTCTTCCCTGCTCACAAGCCTCCACTCTCATAGTGAGGGCATCTAGTGCAAATCTATGGGAATCTATCATCTTTCTGTGCTCTCTCATCTCAGCCGTAATCAGGGCCAAGGCAGCAGCAATCGCCCACTCAATCAACCCAGGCACAACGACCTCAACTTGGGAGGCATGACCATCAGCAGATTGGGCCAGGTGGCCCATCTTATATAACATTGCCTGGGTGATTGGGGGTCTAGAAGAAGCAGCAGCAGCAACAGCAGGAGGGGGAACAATATAAGAACCACAAGGGGTAGAAGTGGACGTGTTAGGGATACCTGTAGGCTCACTGGCCTGAGTAGGGAGAATGGCCTCTGTTGGCAAAATATCCACATCAACTATCGGGGAAGTATCCACCGGTGTAGCTCTCTTCCTATCGGCCTCATCCCTCACGCACTCAGCCTCTATCCTCCGGATGTCAGTAGAGGAAGTGGGAGTCACTTCCACATCCATCTTGGTAATCAAAGGAACACGGGCCCGCCTGTACAGCTCTGTAATCAAGACTGGGAATGAGAGAGAAGTCTGGCTCTGCTTGGCCCTCATGGCCATCTCCTGCTCTATGATCAGACCGAGATTAAGTCTCTCCCGATCCAAGATACAACCCAAACAAGTAGCCTTCGGATATCAGAGTATCGACTCATTTGGTGATGGCATCAATGTGCTACTGATTAACCCAAACCAATACTTGGCAGCTATGTTCAGGTCCTTCTTCTCTATAGGAACACCTGCCTTAATCCACCGTAGTGTGATGTCAGAAATCAGTGGTGCTAACCAATTCTTCAAATCATCGAGGGTCTTCTTCTGGATTTTATCCACATAGTAATGCATCACGTTCATTGTACAACCCAAAACCTCATTGATATCGGTGCTACTGCATTTGACTTTCCAGCCCTGGACTACCACATGGTCAACTAGCTTGAATGAGCTGGCCTTCTTCTTTCCTTTAGGAACCAGCTTCCCAATATAAACTCTGGGACCCAAGTAGGAATATAGGAGCCTCGGGGCCTGGTGAAGATTCAAACTTGTGGAACTTGATAGTGTTCCACACCTCCAGGGTACCGGTCTACAACACCATCTGTAGACAACCGCTTCTCTTTTAATATGGTCCTCAAACCCTCGACCTTCAGTCTATTTAATGACTGGGGTGGGGGTGCCTGAACTGGTGGCACCAGAGGAACCTGCTCAACAATCGGAGCTGGAGGTGGAGGAGTAGGTGGCCCTGGGATCCTGGCTAGATCATGCATAGCTTTGGAGCGTAGCTCCACTCTCCTAGTCTGGAAAGTCTGATCATCTTCCGGCTCAGATGCGGAGATTAATGATCTATCTTCTGAGTTTCCCTCACCACTTGACTCGGATGTGGTGTGGTGAGTGTCATAGACACCCATGCTGTTGGAGCTCTCCTCCGCCGGACTCGGTTGCACAGGTCCCTTTCCCTTTCTTTTCCCACATGTTGGAGGAAGCTTTGCTTTGGTAGTACGGGATGGTGCATCACCCTCATTGATAACAATGCCTCTATCCCGCTTTCGGGGCGGTTGACTCCTTCCCAGTACCTTGGGTCTAGCCATTCCTACAAAAGAAAACCAAATGAGTTAGACTTAATTCAAAAAATTTCAAAGTTGTAAAACTGTGCAGGAAAACTCACCGAGTAGTTCGGCGAGTTGCCGAACTCATTTGGAGAGCCACGTCGGGCTCACCGAATGTTCCAGAATAAAAACTCTCAGAAATCAGCACAAGTCGAGGATCGTAAGGGCCTTTTGGTGGATCGCCGACACCATTCGGTGAACTAAAAGTAGTTCACCGAATGTTACAGAACAATTTCTAAAAATTGGGGCGCAGAAGGGTGATCTGAAGGAGCATTCGATGAGTCGCCAAGTGAACTCTGCGAGCTCAAGCATATCGCCAAATATTACAGAATGATTCCTACAATTTTGAAGGATAAAAAGGCGATCAAAGGGTCTTTAGGCGAACCGCCAAACCACTCGATGAGCTCGACTCAGCTCGCCGAACTGTCCAACTGCCTAATTTTGGCCCAAACCTTCAAATTCTAACCCGCAGTCCACGAAAACAAAATTAAGCACCTATTCTCTACAATTAAACGTAGACCCATACTATCCTTGACCTCGGGGTACTCAGACTTCCCCTGTTTTGGCCAAAATTAACTAATCGACATATTTTGCCCTTAAGAATGATGTCACCCGCTCTATCATTGGGAAAAATCAGTCAATTGATGCAAATGGAGTTACTTAGACTTCACCCATATCAGATCCAACAATGTAATCAACACAACCCAAAATTTGAATCAATCACAAACACGAGATTTCATCAATATCGACCAACAAACACAATTCAGGATCTCATAACACAAACCAACAGTAATCGTTCTAAATAATCACTAATATTACGCAAACAACACAAGTGGACAACGATTACGCATTCAAGGATACAAAACTTTAATGATGGAGTTTGGATAACCAACCTCAATATCGAGTAGGTGAGTGCTAGGCTAAAGAATCGAAGCAAAATTCAGCAAAGTCGCCCCGAGCAATTGATCCAACACGAAATGCAAGAAATGCGATTACAAAAATCCAAAGTGCGGTTGTGAAAGTGTAAAAGTCAGAACATATGAAATGACGGAAGTTTTTGAATTTAAAATGGTTCAGCCCTTCTTGACTTTTCAGTTCACGCGCTAGTCGGCGATGATCACTTATGTCACCGACCCATTCAGCGATGCACCGAATGGCTCTTTAGCCCACTGAGTTTTAAAGAACCTCCAGCTAACTAGTAGGTTCAAACGGCGATCCAGGTCGGGCTCACCGACCTTTTAGGTGAGTCACCGACTGGTATATGGGCTTGCCTAATTGCTCTTTTTCCCAAAATTTCAAATTTTCAACCTACACATTCAACACCCGTTATTCAACAACAATATTAAAAGCTTAAAAACTTGGGTTGCCTCCCAAGAAGCGCCTTAGTTAACATCGTGGTATGACGTGGATACTCATTCAGGATTCATTCTTTGGGTTAACCAAGGTATCACTTGGTAGACCCCCTTTTTTCCTTGGATTCAAATGAGATAATATTTGGCCCATTTGCGATTCCAGCTGTTTAATGGACACCGAGTGAGAAGTAACCGTCTGGTTTAGAGTTGAGACGTCCTCCTTCATCTGTTTGAGCACTTTGTCCGTCCTTTCCACCTTATTGAGAATGCGTGCGAGCATATCTTCAGTGCGAAAATTCTCTGGGTCAGCCCTTTGCTCTTTTGGTTTTTGACGTTCGTGGGGAGGTACATATCTCTCCTTGTCACCATCTCTCTCCCTCCAGTTTTTACAATGATCACGACACTCCTTATCACGGTCTTTCCAACCTTCATCATGCTCTCTATTCCAACCTTGGTTCCTGCTTGGAATTGGATAGTTTTGGCGGAAACTTCCTCCCTGATTTGCTAGAAAAGGTACTTCTTCATTGTACAAAGCGTCAAAGTGCGCATCATCGGGATTTATTCCGCTAACTCCAACTGCATTCACGGCCTTCTAACCACCACCCATGACATGTTTTGAAAACAGATCCATTTGGGTCATCATTTTAGCCATGTTTTTATCCCGCTCACGGTCCTTTTCTATTTGTTCCTTTGTTAACCTGAAAGTCAAAGGAGACACTTGATCCTCTCTAGTGTACCAAGCACGGTTTATCTTCGTCATTACATCAAGGAGAGTAGAAGCTATTTCAAAAAGGTTGCTGCATGATTCCTCCTTGGACAAGTTGATCAACCACACCTTTGTTGACTGAATCTAGGCTCCGATAGAAATGTTGTAACAACATGTTGTTCGGGAGTCCATGGGTTGGACATTGGAGTAACAGCTTCTGAAACCTCAGCCATGTCTCATGGATTGGTTCACCATCCAAACATTTGAAAGCCTGAATGTTATCTCTCAATGTCATCATCTTCGAAGGAGGAAAAAATCTAATGTAGAATGCCTCAGTAAGTTCATCCCAAGACGTAATTAACTCCCTTGGTAGGTCAGCTAACCACTTTGTTGCCTCCCCATCAAAGAAAAAGGGAACAACCAAAGCCGGACTGATTCTTGTGAGATGTTCTTAAATGAGAATGGACCACACACGTCCACAAAATTCTGAATATGGTCATGGGGATCCTCATGAGCCAGCCCTCTGAATAAACCTTTCATTTGCAATAGTTGCAGCATCATGCTAGTCACAAGGAACACAACATTTCCCATGACCGGAGGTAACCAGATAGTACCCACGCTACCCAGTTGAGCCTCATTCACATCATTCAAGTTGCCAATGTCATCTTGGTGACCAAGTTGGCTTGCGTTGCTTCCGTTCACACTCATCTCATCACCCGTTCACGAACAACCAACAACTAAAACAAAATAAAGTAAGTTGATTCAACTACAAACAAGATTAGATCACAACTAGACTTCACTAAAAGAATTTTAAACACCACTTCCCCGGCAGCGGCGTCACTTTTTGATAACGCTCAACTACACTTCATCAGATTCTAAGTGTAGGCGATCACAATCTAGTATAAACCCAATGAAGAGTTGGGGTCGATCCACATGAAGTGATACAGTAGAGAATTCAATTACGAAGTGAAAAACATGTTCTAATCGATTGTAGGAATAGAAATTATTGAAACCATTAAAGTAAATTGCATGGGTTGACAACTAGTGTCAAATGGGGGGGATAAGGTTTGTCAATTAAAAACTACAAAACAGGGGAGTAATCAATTAGAAAGGAATCCTTGGGGATGTGATCGATTAATTGCCAATTTCGCTATACGTGTGAATACTAATTACCGAAAGTTGCTAAATCTTAGTGGGTAGGCTAGACTATAGATGCAATAGCCATCTCTCGATCAACTATCATGATTCAAGCGAGTTCTTTCAAACTTCGATAAGCATACACTTAAGAACAACCCAAAACCTCAATTTACCTACTCTCTCGAGCTAGATAGGTAGGATCGAATTAAGATTCACTATCTCGAGCTCAATCCACAATAACCCAATCGCTACAATCATCAATTTATAACCTTAATTCTAAAACCTCTTTCTCAAGCAAGCATAGAATACTAGACTAGAACTGCATTTACAACTACAATTCATCAGTTAAAACTAAATTATCAATTGAACCCACTTCAAAACAACAGTTAAATCAGTACTTACTAACACCCATAAGCTAACTGAGATAATTAATCACATAATCACACCCCCAAGAATGGGGGTTTTAACTACACATTATCAAAAGTAGGGAAATATTACCAACTATGTTTTCCATCAACTGGGTAACCAAATCCTAGTCTTCACAATGCTTCAAATTAACTTCTAATCAAAACCCAACTTCAAATTCTACTTAAAAACTCTAAGAACAGTGTTTGGAGTCAAAAGCTCAAGCTAAAAACTCTCAAACACTAGGAACAGTTTCTCAAAAATTCAAAACTGCTAAAATCTTTTAAAATTTAACATTTATACTCTTCTAGATTTTCAGGTTTTGGACTGATCGTCGGAGTTAGTCGAACCTCGCTGACCAGGTCGGTGATGCACCAAGTTGCTCTCTTTATCTGCATCTTGTCTTGCCTCTTCACCATTGGACTTCTGTAACTTTAGGCGATCAGAATCGTTGTCGCCGATCAATTCGGCGGTTCACCGATTGTCGATGTCCATCGCCAAGTTGGCTTTTCCCCAGGGCTGGCACGCTATAACATTTGCTGAGCTGAAGTACAACTCGGAGAGTCGCCGAGTTGTCTTGGCGATCATCAGGTTTAATTATCTTCAGCTTTTTCAACTATTCCACTTTTTTTGCCCGGTAATGTCCTTGCCTTTCTCTTTTTCCTTTATAGTTGCATATTAGCATTTAAACATCAGTTTAGAGCATACAAATAGGCATCGAGGACGCTAATAGTATGAATAATAAGCCATAAATGAGTCGAAATCTCAGACTCATCACTCACTAAGCCTAACATGTACACGTCAAAGATTATACTTTTCGCCTTACGCTGTTTGTTGATGATTTTTCAGGAGAATAAGGTTTTAAATTTATGATCATATTGATTTTTACTCTTAGTACATATACATAAGTGTTATACTAAGGTTGGAGGCCAAAGGAAGCCTTGGAACAATAGTACAAGTTGAAGGGCTCATTGAGACAAATTATTTCTTGTAATCTCGTATATGTATTGAGTTAGAAAGCCTAGAATATATACAATTAAAGATATTTGGGTCTAGTTTCAAACGAACAAAACCTCTCATCAATACTATTGAGTAAAAAAATATTCTTGTTTTACTACGGACTGTGCATAGGCATAAATTGGCCGGGCTGGACACGTGACAGACACATCTTAAGTCGGTTTAAACATTTTAAAATAGATTTGTACGAGTTGAATTCATGAGAAACTATTCTTAAAGGTATTTTAGGCTCCTGTTTGCTGGTTCTTCAAGCCCTCTCCTCTCCAAAATCCCTAGTTGAGAAATCAACCAAGAATCAAGTGTTGTTCCTCAACCAAGCCTAAAATTCACTTAAGTCTCCCTTTGGAATGAAGAGACACCTTTCTCCATGGTTAATATGAGATTAAGGGACTGTATATTCTTCAATTAAGTTATGACCATGTTCCCTTTCCTCATGTATGTGATGTTATTCATGTTCTAGCTATATTCTATGGGTAAGACTCATGGGACAATGATAGGAGCCTTGAGTGCAAGTTTCGCCAATGTTAATTGATATTTTTTAGTGAGGAGGGAGTGCATAGAGTTGTCTTGTAGCTGCTGGTTAATGTGTTGGATCCATTTAAATGTAGTGTATTGCTGTTAGTAGTGTGATAAGTTGAGTACTATGACGACTGATCGATTTGAATGTCTCTTGAGTTTACACCCACCATGTATTTGTTGAATTGACGACCCGACTTAGATGTGTTGTGTAACTGCCTAAAGATGAATTTTCATTGGCTGTTGTTTTATATTGAAAGAACAAGGGATAATTCAACCGTTGTATTACGTTAACTGACTCAAATCAAGGTATGTAAAGGTGCATCTTTCCTCCATTTTCTAGCACGAATCTACGTCGTTGATAGGACTAGTACTACTATATTTTTAACTAATATTGAGGTATGATATGGTTCTATTACAAGGTTGTGAAAACATGATGAAATCTATAGTTTTCTGAATGTTTAAGGTAAATGAATGTGACACGAATATATATATATATATATATATAATTGTTGTCGTAGTTGTAAGTTGAGTTTGGAGACCCCTTTTCATGGGCACTGTGATCTGGTCCTATATGTGTTTTCATTATGAAATAGTTGTGTATATGAGTTCCATGTTTCCAAGTGAGTAAGGTCAAATAATTTAGAATTATCTTTGCTTGTCGATACGATATGTTACTAACATGAGTGCAATTGTATAATTATCGACATAGATAAAAGAATCAATTTATGGGAAGGATATATGTATATATGTAGATCCTAAAGGTTTGTAGATTATATAAAAATAGAAATATACGTGCTCTTGTTCACGCTATATGCTAAGGCGGCATAATATCTTTAACTACCTCATTCATAAGCCTACTAGATTCCTCATGACGTTTAAACCTTGTAATGGTTGTTTAAGTATTGAGTAAGCGTACTTATATGCTATTTGAAAGCTTTATTTGTTACATGTACATAGTTGCAACTCACGGGTCTTGAATGGGCCTATTGAGGCCACAGTCTTAGAGACAACTTGCATATGTGCTATATTTATTTGAGATACTTGATATGAGGTCGTCCGGTGCAATAGATGATAGTGGTTGTGACTTTATATTACACTACTGATGGGGTAATATCGGTAGGCAGATACAGTAATAGTTGAAGATATAGTTTAGCACACCACCACGATAAGCATGTCAAGTGGGCAGATAACCCAGTCACAAAACCACCACGACAAACATATCAGGTGGGCAGATAACCCAATCATTACAGCACCACGACATCCATGTCTGGTTGGAAGATTCTTACTCAGTCATTATACCATCAAGATGGCAATCCCTGCTGGGCAGGGTCACTATTATGACAAATTTATTATACAGTTCACCATTAAAGCAATATGATTTGTATATATGCTTACTTGGTTGCATTCGCGGATAAAAGTTAAGTCGTTATCAGATCTCAGCTTCTGAAGTCTCAAGTTGTTTCTATCCCTAACTCTAATTCAGTATGTTTGATATACTTATGATAAAACTTTCAGCCTTACATACCAGTCCATGTTATTCGTACTGACGTCCCTCTACCTGGGGATGCTACATTTATGCTGCAGGTGCATGTAGAGGCTCTGATTGTCAGTTGTATGTCACGACCCAGGGGTACCCCCTAGACGAAACATCGCATAAAAGACCCCGAAAGGCCTCATATAATCCACTTAGCTTTCATAGTCAATATTATAGAAAAATCGATAAGATTTAAAAAATTTCAAACAATACCAAAGTTTTATAAAACGAAGTGGAAGTCTCATACACTTGTCTCAAAAACCATCTAATATAATAGAATCTTGGGACATAGCCCATACAACAGTGTTCAAAACTAAAATGAAAAGAACATAAGAGAAATGGTGGCCAAATCCTCGAATGCTATGAGGAATCACCAATCTTCAACCTTGCCTCTACTATTGATCCTAGCCATGGGGATGAAAGTCGGGAACGCTGGACCCTACATTTGGATAAGAAATGTAGGCAAGAATATGCGTTAGTACAAAAATGTGATAAATATGATAACTTGCATAAACGCAACATAAAAATAAGAGTTAGACAACATAAGTCATAAAGCATAATCAATGCACATAATGGATCATTTCAACATATAAGGGGTACTTTTTGAAGTAACCTCAATTCAACCTTAGTCAAGACTTGGGTAAACGTCTCTAGTCTTACTCTTCATGGAAGGCAACTCAACCAACAATCCAAGCTAATCATTCATCATAACATTTTAACTTAACTTTTATAGCTTACTTTTAAAGACATGGGGAATCACCTCTTGCCTAACTATAAAGGCTCATGGGTACTCGTCTCCTGCCTTACTATAAAGGATCATGGGTAGTCGTCTCTTGTCCAACTTACTATGGGATCATAGGTAGTCGCCTCTAGTCCCTTTACTTAGGATCATGGGTAATTGCCCCTTGTCCTTCTTAAATTATAGGAGTGTGGGTAGTTACCTATCATTCAACTTCAAGGAATAAGGGTAATCGCCTATTATTCTATTCTAAGGAATATGGGTAATTGCCTCATATACTTTTCTTTAGAGGTCATGGGTAATCGCCTGTAGCCTCATCAATTTCTTAGTTCCTTAGCTTAGATTCATTTTAGGTGAGCAATGCTTTCAACCTAGAATCATTCAATGTGAGAAAGACTTTCACATTCATACATAAGAAAGTCATGTGGGAATGATCCCTTCCACAACAATTACAACAACAATCAACAATTCATAACATATGCTTCACTCTCAAAGCAATACATATCATAATCCTCATATATGCTTCACTCTCAAAGCAATTCTTATCATAATCACCACATATGCTTCAATCTCAAAGAAATTCATAATGTACCTTATTTATCCTATAAGAATATACCTAAATCCACAAATTCTCCTTTCATAGAGTAAAACCCATTTACATCAATTTCATTTTAGAAACACGGGTTAAGCATGGTACATGGAAGTTCATCATAAAAAACATAGAATCCTCTCAATTCATGCATACTCATTCATTATTCAATCAATTGAATCAATATTCACAAAGACCCATTACTTAGAAGAAAATTCTAACTCAAATCGGGGAATTTCTACTTTTCAATTGGAGAACTTAGGGGCTCCATGGATGAAAAGCTATCATACATTGTTATCAAAGCCCAAAAGCAATTGAAGAATGGAAGCTTGACCTTGAACCCTAGCTTGAATCTTCTTCTTCAACTTCTAGATAGAGAAATATTTGAGAGGGAGCCTTATTCTTCTTTTTAGGAATTTGAGAGAACCCCTTTTTAAATTTGGGGAAATTTAGGGTAAAACACTTATATAGGTCTTTAGGTGAAGGGTAAAATGACATGGTATTGAATTAACATAATCTGAAAAGACCCAGAAGTCCCTGACTTGAAAACTGAAATTGAAACCCGCTAGAGCTTGCCAAAAGCCACTCGGCGATTCACCGAGTGAGCCTTTAGCTCGCCAAAAATTACAGTGAGACAGCTCTTAGACCAAGTTCTTTAGGCGATGGAGGACTCAATTTGGCTATTCTCCCACTTGAACGGCAAGCTCGATCCAACTCGCCTAAAGTTACAGAACACTGGACTCAAAGATCAAGCCAAAAAGGCGAAGTGGGTCTACTCAGCGGATCGCTGAATCATTCGGCGTCCTCGAGCTACTTCGCCGAATGGCTGCAAAATAGATATATTTCCCTATTTTGAATCCAAGGTGTTACATTATCTCCCCCTTGGGAACATTCATCCTCGAATGGGATTCTAATCATCTTATGAAAGAAAATACTCAAAACTAGCAGCCCATCATGCATGAAATCACACAAATGCACATATCTGAGGAGGAAACGTCGACTCCAATCTAAACATACTCAATGCATCATAAGGAAGATAGGAACTAGACCTAGCATCCCAATATGCATGAAATTTCAAGATTACTCATATTCGAGGAGGAACTACCATCTCCAAGCTAAAAGCATGCTCAACATCATCTCATGAAGTCTATATGCATTTCATACTCAATGCACAACAACATGAGGAAAATCAATCATATAAACTCATTTTCTTTCAAAATTCATGTTTTTCATGAAAATGCATAAAATGGGGAATCATGGGAATATCTAAAACTCATGACACCAAACAAAGAGTAAACCATGAGGAATTCATTACCTCAAGATAGAGTAGGGGTAGAAGGAAAGAAATGAGGATATCAAGACATCATATCGGCCTCGGCCTCCCAAGTAGCACCCTCAACTAATTGGTTCCTCAACAAGACTTTCACAGAAGCAACTTCCTTATTTCTTAACTTCTTAACTTGCCGTTCTAAAATATCAACCGGAACTTCCTCATACGAAAGATTTTCATCAACTCCAAAACCTTCTAAAGGAACTATAGATGTCGGATCTCCAACAAACTTTTTCAACATAGAGACATGGAAAACCGGATGCACCGATGCCAACTCGCTAGGCAATTCAAGTTCATAAGCAACTTTACCAACACGTCTCAAAATATGATATGAGCCTACATAACAGGCACTAAGTTTCCCTTTCTTACCGAATCTCATTACACCCTTCATGGGTGAAATTTTCAAGTAAACCCAATCATGAACATCAAACTCAAGATCTCTTCTTCTAACATCAGCATAGGACTTTTGTCGACTTTGGGCTGTTCTCAACCTTTCTCTAATAAGTCAAAATTTCTCCATAGCCTTATGAACTAACTCGGGTCCTATCAATGCAAATTCACCCACCTAAAACCAAGCTATAGGAGATCTACACCTCCTACCATAAAGAGCCTCAAATGGAGCCATTCCAATACTAGAGTGATAGTTATAATTATAAGCAAACTTAATCAATGGCAAATGGTCATCCTAATTACCCTTAAAATCGATGACACATGCTCTCATCATATCTTTCAAAGTTTGGATAGTGCGCTCCGCTTGCTCATCGATTTATGGATGAAAAGGCGTGCTAAGCTTAATATTAGTACCAAGACCCTTTTGGAAATATTTCCAAAAACTGAGAAATAAATTGAGTACCTCGATCAGAGATAATGGACAAGGGCACTCCATGCAACCTTACCATTTCCCTCAAATACAACTTAACATAATATTCCACCGAATAAGAAACATTGATAGGAATGAAATGAACCTATTTCGTCATTCGGTCTACTATGACCCAAATCGAATCATATTATCACCTGGTGCGAGGTAACCTAACTATGAAGTCCATATTCAAATCTTTCCACTTCCAAGTATAAATACTAATGTCTTGGGACAAACCTCCCGGTTTTTGATGCTCAACTTTCACTTGTTGGCAGTTCAGACACTTAGCCACAAATCCCACAATATCCTTCTTCATCCCATTCCACCAATAGATCTCCTGAAGTCATGGTACATCTTGGTGGCTCCCAGGTGAATGGAATACAGAGAACTGTGGGCTTCTGACAAGATCCGTTCCCTATAGTCATCAACATTAGGAACACACAAATGACCTTGATATCTAAGTACACCATCTCCCCCTTGGGAGAAAGCCTCAACAAAATTTCTAAGCACCGCCTTTTTTAATTCTACTAAGGTCGGATCAATACATTGCTTGGCTTTCACATTAGTCACAAAAGATGATTCTGAACCATTTTTAACCACAATAACACCCTTGGTGGAGTCCATTAACCGAACACCTAATCGGGCCAATCTATGTACATCTCGTACCAATTCTCTTTTACCATCCTCTATGGGCAATACTACCCATGGATAGTCGGCTAAGAGCATCCGCCACCACATTTGCCTTACCTGGGTGATAGAGAACACTCATATCATAATCCTTAAGTAACTCAAGCTACCTTCTTTTGTGAAGATTAAGATCTTTCTGATTAAACAACTATTGCAAACTCTTATGGTCGGTGAAAACATCTACATGAACACCATGCCTCCAAATATTTAGGGGAAACATAACCGCCGCTAGTTCAAGATCATGGGTAGGATAATTCTTCTCATGAACCTTAAGTTGCCTTGAAGCATAGGTAATAAGCCTCCCATTTTGCATAAGTACACATCCTAATCCAATTCTCAAGGCATCACAATAAACAACAAATCCGCCAGTCCCTTCCGGTAAAGTCAACACTGGAGCGGAAGTAAGTCTATCTTTCAATTCCTAAAATCTCTTTGCACATGATTCGGACCATATGAACTTGGCCTTCTTTTGAGTCAAAGATGTCAATGGAGAGGCAATGGAAGAAAACCCCTCAACAAACCTTCTGTAGTAACCAGCTAAACCCAAGAAACTTCTAATATTCGAAGGGGATAAAGGTCTAGGCCAACTTTTGACCGCATCTGTCTTCATAGGATCCACCTCAATACCGTTACTTGAAACAATATGACCAAGAAAAGCTACGGACCTTAGCCAAAAACTCACATTTGCTAAACTTTGCAAAGAGTTGTTGGTTTGCAACACAATCCTCAAATGATCAATATGCTCATTCTCACTTCTTGAATAGATCAATATATCATCAATGAACACAATCACGAATATGTTAAGGTATTGTCTAAACACCCTATTCATCAAATCCATAAAAGCGGCTGGAGAGTTAGTTAAACCAAACGACATCACCAATAACTCATAATGACCATACCGAGTTCGAAAAGTCATTTTCAGAATATCCTCATCCTTCACCCTCAATTGGTGATAACCCGACCTAAGGTCAATCTTGGAAAAATAACTCGCTCCTTGGAGTTGGTCAAACAAGTCATCTATTCTTCGAAGAGGATATTTATTCTTAATGGTCACCTTATTCAATTGCCGGTATTCAATACACATACGAACTGAACAATTTTTCTTTTTAACAAACAAAACTGGAGCACCCCATGGACAGATACTCGGTCGGATGAAACCCTTATCCAACAAATCTTTCAATTGCTCCTTTAATTCCTTAAGTTTTATCGGAGCCATTCGATAAGGAGGAATAGAAATAGGCTGCGTATCTGGGAGAAGGTCAATACCAAAATCTATTTCCCTTTCTGGAGGAATACCAGGTAGATCATCTGGGAAAACTTTCAGATACTCATTAACAACAGGGACCGACTCAAGAGTAGGGGTTTCGGAATCCATATCCCTCACCCTAACTAGATGGTACATGCAACCCTTAGAAATCATCTTCCTAGCCTTAATAAAAGAAATAAACCAAACTTTCGGCATAGAATTTGCCCCCTTCCACTGTAGGATAGGCTCATTCACAAACATAAACTTGACTACACGGGTTCTACAATCAGTAGAAGCATAACAAGAGTGCAGCCAATCCATACCAAGGATAACATCAAAATCTAGCATATCTAAGCTCTACCAAATCAACAAAAGTAACTCTATGGGATAAGGAAATGGGACACTTTCTATAGACCCTCTTAGCCACAATAGAATCACCAACAGAAAAAGGATCTAACAACACATCAGGAAGCACATCAAATCTCATAGCCACATATGGCGTCACAAAAGACAAGGTAGCATCGGGATCAAGTAAAGCATAAACATAGAGTTGAAAGACTTTCAACATACCGGTAAGCACATCAGGAGAACCATCTAGTTCACCCTCTTGTTTACCACATTGGGGTACCCCCTAGACGTAACATGGGATACAAGACCCCGAGAGGCCTCATATAAGCCACTTAGCTTTCATAGTCAAGATTATAGAAAAATCAATAAGATTTAAAACATTTCAAACAATACCAAAGTTTTATAAAACGAAGCGGAAGTTTCATACACTTGTCTCAAAACCAATCTAATACAATAGAATCTTGGGACACAGCCCATACAATAATGTTCAAAACTAAAATGAAAAGAACATAAGAGAAATGGTGTCCAAATCCTCGAATGCTATGAGGACTCACCAATCAGCTTCAAGCTTGCCTCTATTATGGATCCTAGCCACGGGGATAAAATTCGAGAACGCCGGACCCTACATTTGGATAAAAAATATAGGCAAGAGTATGCGTTAGTATAAAAATGTACTAAATATGATAACTTGCATAAACATAGAATAAACATAAGAGTTAGACAACATAAGTCATAAAGCATAATCAATGCACATAATGGATCATTTCAACATATAAGGGGTACTTCTTGAAGTAACCTCAATTCATCCTTAGTCAAGACTTGGGTAACCGTCTCTAGTCTTACTCTTCATGGAAGGCAACTCAAGCAACAATCCAAGCTAATCATTCATCATAATATTTTAACTTAACTTTTATAGATTACTTATAAAGATATGGGGAATCGTCTCTTGCCTAACTATAAAGGCTCATGGGTACTCGCCTCCTGCGTTACTATTAAGGATCATGGGTAGTCGCCTCTTGTCCAACTTACTATGGGATCACATGTAGTCGCCTCTAGTCCCTTTAATTAGAATCATGGGTAATCACCCCTTGTCCTTCTTACATTATAGGTGCATGTGTAGTCGCCTCTCGTTCAACTTCAAGGAATAAGGGTAATCACCTCTTATTCTATTCTAAGGAATATGGGTGATCGCCTCATATCCTTTTCTTTTAGAGGTCATGGGTAATCGCCTCTAGCCTCATCAATTTCTTAGTTCCTTAGCTTAGATTCATTTTAGATGAGAAATCCCTTCAACCTATAATCATTCAATGTAAGAAAGCCTTTCACATTCATACATATGAAAGTTATGTGGGAATGATCCCTTCCACAACAATTACAACAAAAATCAACAATTCATTACATATGCTTCACTCTCAAAGTAATATATATCATAATCCTCATATGTGCTTCACTCTCAAAGCAATTCTTATCATAATCATCACATATGCTTCAATTTCAAAGCAATTCATAATGTACCTTATTTATCCTATAAGAATACACCTAAATCCATAAATTCTCCTTTCATAGAGTAAAACCCATTTACATCAATTTCATTCTAGAAACATGGGTTAAGCATGGGTACATGAAAATTCATCATAAAAAGCATAGAATCCTCTCAATTCATGCATACTCATTCATAATTCAATCAATTGAATCAACATTTACAAAGACCCATTACTTAGAAGAAAACCCTAACTCAAATTGAGAAATTTCTACTTTTCAATTGGAGAACTTAGGGGCTCCATGGATGCAAGGATTTCATGGATGTAAAGCTATCATACCTTATTATCAAATTCTAAAAGTAATTGAAGAATGGAAGCTTGACCTTGAACCCTAGCTCGAATCCTCTTCTTCAACTTCTAGAGAGAGAAATATTTTAGAGGGAGCCTTGTTCTTATTTTTAGGAATTTGAGAGAACCCTTTTTAAATTTGGAGAAATTTTGGGTAAAACTCTTATATAGGTATTTAGGTGAAGGGTAAAATGACATGGTATTGAATTAAAATAATCTAAAAAGACCCAGAAGTCCCTGACTTGAAAACTGAAATTGAAACCCGTTGGAGCTCACCAAAGCCACTCAGCGATTCACCGAGTGAGCCTTTAGCTCACCGAAAATTATAGTGAGCCAGTTCTTGGACCAAGTTCATTAGGCGACGGGGGACTCAATTTGGCTATTCGCCGACTGGAAAGACAAGCTCGATCCAGTTTGCCTAAAGTTATAGAACACTGGACTCAAAGATAAACCAAAAAGGCGAGGTGGGTCTACTCGGTGGATCACCGAATCATTCAGTGTGCTCGAGCTACTTCGCCGAATGGCTACGAAATGGATATATTTCCCTTTTTCTAAATCTGAGGTTTTACATTGTAATAGTTGTAACACCCCATATTAAAAAAAGGTAAAAGGATCAAATTTTAGGAAATTACAGGTGCCAGCCACGGAGGCCAACCACGACCCGTGGGTAGAACCTTAGACCGTAGTGTGGTCCGTGGATTGGCCACCTAGCCAAGACTTTTAAGGCTCAGGACTATGGCCTGACCTACGGACCGTAGGTCAGACCACGGTCCGTGGTTTGATTGCCCAAATTACAAGTCTATGATGACCAACGATGGTCCACCAGGATGGACCGTAGGTTAGACCACGGTCTGTCGACTGGGGTCTGTTGGTGGGCAGCTGGCAGTTATTTTCAGGGTTAGTTAGGTCTTTTCCTAATTAATTAACTCCTATGCTATGTCATTTTTCCTATGTTAAGGAACCCTATATAAGCATTTTTACCCCTAAATTTCCCAATAGAAATCATTCTCTCAAAACTCACAAAAGAGAAGAACTCTCAAATAATTCTCTCTCTGGAACTTGAAGAAGAAGAAGAAGGATTCACCTAGGGTTTCAAGTCATGGTCTCAATTACTCCATTGAAGGCTAGCATTTGGATTTAAGGTATGATAGTTTTCATCCATGGATTCCTTTCATCCATGGAGTTCCCAAATTCCTCTATTCCAAAAGGTAGAATTCCCCAATTGAGTTAGGGTTTTCTTCAATTATCATGGGTTCTCTTAAATGTTGATTTAAATGATTGAATTATGATCTCTTATGCATGAATTGATGATACATGATGATTTTTATGATGATTTCCTCATGAACCTATGTAATCCCCATGTTTTCAAGTTATGAGCATATGATGAGGGATTTTGATTCTAAAGAAAGAGTTTTATGAAATTAAGAATGTATTGCAATCTTTACATGTATTTATGATGAAATACATATCTAACCCATGTTTTCTAAGTATTGATGATTGAAAGTGGGTTTTGACCTCAAGAGGTAAATTATGGACTTATTCATTTTCTTATGAAATCTATGCAAATGTATTAAGTTTGGTTGAGAGTAAAGTACCAATGATGATGTTGTTGTTGAAAGGATATTAGCATAAACACATAACTAGCATGATGTGAAAGGTTTTCTCACATAGAAAGGATTCTTAGGTTGAAAGGCTTTCTCACCTAATTGAATCAAAGAGTAAGAGCTATCCTAATGAAACTAGCTTGGATCGGTTATCCTAGGATGCCTTTCCATGAATAATAAGGTCAAGTAAGAAATGATTATTCTGTGGGATTTATGCTTAGCACTAAGTGGATAGTGAAGATGGAAGCTCTCCCATAGTAGAGGCCGGGTTTCTAGAAACAATCTCTTGAGATGAAAGCTCTTCCGTAGTAGAAGCTGGGTTTCTAGTAGCAATCTCCTTATCCCTTAACTATGTGCCCCCATAGGTTGATTAGCTAGTGGATCCACTTAAGCTAGCAGTTCATGGTTCTACCTTGGCAAGTTGGATAACCCTTTTCGGTGTGGGAGACACCGGGGATCATGTTATAGCTCATATAGTCTCTATATCAGTTAAGGCTAATTTCTCCACATTAATAATGAACTAAGGTTACTTCAAGAAGTATCTCATATGTGTTAAAAGGCTTTATATGATTTTAGCTTGCATTGACCATGTTTTATGAAGTATGTTTTCTAACCCTTTTATATCATATTTTAGCTTGATCAATTGCATGTCATGAAATGAAATGAAATATCCCCTTTTAGCATGTTTTAAATGTTTTATGCATGACTATCATACTTGGTACATTATTTTATACTAACGTATACTGTTGCCTATATTTTCCCCAAATGTACGGTCCGATAGTCAGGGTCATCAGTTTTGTGGCTAGTGATTGAGTTTGAGATTTTTAAGCTTTGGTGAGTCCTCATGGTTCGAGGACGGAGTTTATTGTTTCACTTTCTTTCATATATTTTCACTTTTGGACAATGATGAATGGGCTAGACCCAATTTCATTCTATTGTATTAGATGGCTATGATGAGACAAGTGTATTAGACTTCCGCTTTACTTTTATAAAATGTTTTGGACTTGGACTGTTGTTTTACTCTTATTGTTCTATTTCTTATGTTATGAGAGCTAATTAGTTCGTTATTCTCTTTATTGATGATAGCCAAAGATTCTAACCCATTCTGAGAATAAATGAGGATATCATCTTTGGCTATCATCAATAAAGAGAATAACGAACTCATTGGTAGCGGAGATTAAGGAAAAAATAGGATTGTGATCCTATATTACTTTAGTTGAAAGGTGCAATTCATCAGCAGAAAGTTGAGGTTTTCTCCCGGGAGGCTGATGGTGTATTTCGTGACCAGGGTCGCTTATGTGTTCCTAAGGTGGGTGAGTTGAGGCAGCAGATCCTTATAGAAGCTCATAACTCCAAGTATTCCATTCATCCAGGTGCCACTAAGATGTACCGTGATCTACGGGAAGTATTTTGGTGGAACGGCATGAAGAGAGACATCACAAATTTTGTGGCTAAGTGTCCTAACTCTCAAAAGGTGAAGGTAGAACACCAGAAACCAGGAGGAATGACTCAAGAGATTAACATTCCTACATGGAAGTGGGAAGTGATAAACATGGACTTCATAACGGGTTAACCTCGTACTCGCAGACAACATGACTCCATATGGGTGATAGTGGACAAGGTCACTAAGTCCGCTCACTTCTTGGCTGTCAAGACTACAGATTCAGCGGAGGACTATGCCAAACTCTACATCAATGAGATAGTAAGGTTGCATGGGGTTCCCTTGTCTATCATCTCAGAGAGGTCCCCAGTTTACCTCTCATTTCTGGAAATCATTTCAGAAAGGTCTTGGTACTCAAGTAAATCTCAGTACAACATTTCATCCACAGACAGATGGTCAGGCAGAGCGTACCATTCAGACCCTAGAGGACATGTTGAGAGCTTGCGTGATCGATTTCAAGGGTAATTGGGATGATCACCTACATCTCATAGAGTTCTCCTATAATAATAGCTTCCATTACAGTATTCAAATGGCCCCATATGAGGCACTATATGGGCGTAGATGCAGGTCCCCAATTGGTTGGTTTGAAGTAGGTGAAGAAACATTGATTGGGACGGATTTGGTTCATGAGGATATGGAGAAAGTTAAGCTCATCAGAGATAGACTTAAGATAACTCAGATTCGTCAGAAGTCCTATGCAGATGTGAGGAGAAGGGACTTAGAGTTTGAAATCGATGATTGGGTTTTCATGACGGTGTCACTTATGAAGGGGGTGATGAGATTCGACAAGAAAGGGAAGCTCAGTCCTAGATATTTAGGTCCTTACAGAATCATGAAAAGGGTTGGTAATGTGGCATATGAGTTAGAATTGCCAGCAGAACTAGCAGCGGTGCATCCAGTCTTTCACATTTACTTGTTGAAGAAGTGTATGGGTGATCCAGCATCGATAGTACCATTAGAGAGTGTGGCTGTGAAGGATAGTCTCACTTATGAGGAGGTGCCAGTAGAGATTCTTGACCGCCAGGTTCGTAGGTTGAGAAATAAAGAAGTCGCTTCAGTGAAGGTTTTGTGGAGGAGTCAATCGGTAGAGGGAGCTACTTGGGAAGCAGAAACAGCCATGAAGGCCAAGTACCCTCACCTCTTTCCTTCCGATTCCGTTTCAGCTTGAGGTAATAGTTCGTCTCTAGTCTTTCAGTTTACCCTTGCATAAAACTCAGTCTCAGTATCTTGTTCCTTCAGTTGTTCTTGCATTTCAGCATACTTGCATGTTCACGGAACTCAGTTCAGTTAGATATCAGTTTCTAGTACTTAGTGGTAGGGATTGAAGCTCCTTCCCTCCATACTCAGCTAGTTTAGACTTCATTTGAGGACGAATGTTCCCAAAGGGAAGATAATGTAACACCCCGAATTCAAGAAAGACCAAATAACAGATTTTTAGAGTTGGAGGTGCCACCGACGGACGCCAAACCACGGCCCGTGGATGGGACCATGGAACGTAGGTAGGGTCTGTAGGTTGGCCACCCAGAATTCCCCAAGAAAACCATGACTTACGGCCGGACCTACAGACCGTAGATGGGTCCATGGTCCATGGTCCATGGATCGTGACCCTCAAACCTAGTGTCTGAAACCAAACGGCGCCCGACCAGGATGGACCGTCGGTTAGTGCACGGTCCGTCGATGGCCTCGTCAGCTTTTAAGTCAGGGTCATTTTGGTCTTTTCTCCTGTGCATTGGCCATTTAAACTACGTTATTTAATGTCTAAACTATGTTGTTTTACTCAGTTTAAGCCTAATAATCTAGTTAGAACCTACCAAAAACCTTTATTCTCAAAAATCACCAAAAAATTAGAATGAAGAGAAGAGAAAGAGGCGCCAGTTTTCCTCAAGAACACGCAACAGGTTTTCTTTAGTTTCAGCCTCAAAATCGAAGGATTCCTTTGTAGATTTTGTCACCAGGTATGTGGGATTTCACTAGTGGGTTCCTTTCATCTATTAGGTCCATAGAATTCAGTCAGCTCCTTGATTCTCCATATCTTGTTTAGACCTAGGGTTTCTAAAACCTTGGAGTTTTGTTGTGCTTTAGTTGTTGTAGTATCCTTAATCTAAATAACATGTTTTCTTGGAAACTTTGCATAATTCCTTGTATGAAACTAAGAACCCTAGTTGTGTAGATTCTCTAGTTCATGAATTATACTTGCTAGGTAAGTTGAACAGATAATCTTGCTCAAATTTCAAATGTTACATTATCAGTAGATAAATGTTGCATTCTCAGATTGCATGTCAGTATTTTAAGCTATTCAGTATTTCAGTTACATTTCAGTCATATACATATTCAGTTGGGAGTAGACTTAGCACCGAGTTGGACTAGGGTTCAGCGTACCCTCATAGTCCTAGAACTACATGCCCCCGTAGTAGTACAAGTCCCCTCTGTTGGGCATCAGATTTAGTGATCACGCCAGTCATGCCTTTATACCCCTGACAAAGTATATTGGGTCCTCTCGATGGGGCTTATACTTCGGACTCCAAGTTTAGCTCATGTGGTTTTATGTCGGTTAATAGTAGCTCCCACAGTCAAACTCTTAGTGCATTTGACCAGGTTTTCAGTATATACTTCAGTATTCAGTTTAGCATGTCTTGTTCATGATTAGTACTTGGTCATTGCATTCAGTTCAGCTTTTCTGTTATGTTTTCAGTATGTATATTCTTTCTCAGTTTACAATATTGCTCATTTATGCCTTGTTTCAGCTTATATATGTTTGTTTAGCTTAGTATCTATATCCTGTATGCTCAGTACATTCAAAGTACTGACGCATACTCTGCGCTACATCCTTTTGTGATGTAGGTTGAGGTACTCAGCATCCAGATCACGCTTAGATTGATTCTCGGTCCGCATTTCAGCAACTTCAGTGGTGATTCCTCATACTTCGAGGACAATAGACATGCCTTTCATTTTAGTCTTTTATTCAGTTTTCAGTTTTGTTAGAGTTAGCTGGGGGGCATGTCCCAACAACTAAACTCAGCTAGAGGTTTTTCAGACATAGTGATAGAATCAGCTTGGGTTGATGAGTTTATATTTCAGTTATTGTTAAACTCTTAGTATGTTTTATAGATTCAGACTAGTTGGGTATTCCACATTTTCTAGTTATCTATTGTTTAGCTTCCCTATAGTAATTATCTTATTCAGTATCTTCAGTATGCTTATGATATGCCAGACCCAGGGTTAGCTTGGGTTCACTCATGATCCTAGGTCCCGTGTTACGTCAAGGGGGTAGCCTCGGGGCGTGACAATTAACCTCTGGCAAGGGAGTATGAGTGTGAGGGAATATGCTCTAAAGTTCACTCAATTGTCTAAGTATGCTCCAACAATGGATACAGATTCAAGGGCTAGGATGAGTAAATTCATTTTGGGTGTATCAGAAATGGTGGTCAAGGAGTGTCGTACCACCATGCTCATTAATGACACAGACATATCTCGTCTCATGGTTCATGCACAACAAATTGAGGAGAAAAACTTAAGGGAAAGTATAGGGATTCAAAAAGGGCTAAGACCGATGATGGAAATTTCTCTCATGCAGGGTCCGATGGACATGGTCGTTCTAGATTCTGAAAAAGGTTTTCTGGTCAGGATTCCTCCAATGCTCCTCCTAAGTTCAATAAAGATAGGGTGTCTAACCCTAAGCCTCAAGGAGTTAATGGTAGTGGATCTTCATTGCCTATGTCTACTTGTACTAAGTGTGGAAGGAAACGAGAGGGTAAGTGCCTAGCCGGCATGGATGGTTGTTATGGGTGTGGTAAAAGTGGTTAAAAAATGAGGGAGTCCCCGATGCTTACGGCTAAAGGAAGAGAGGGCAAAAAAGCTCCTCCTAGTGGTTTGGGTTCCAATGCCCTTAAGCAAAACTGCTTCTATGCACTTCATACTCATGGTGAACAAGAGAGTTCTCCCGATGTGGTTACCGGTATGTTGAAAGTTTTACAAGTTGATGTATATGCTTTACTTGATCCCAGTGCTACTTTATCTTTTGTGACACCATATGTGGCTATGAGATTCGATGTGCTCCCTGATGTGTTGTTAGAACCTTTTTTCTGTCACTACTCATGTTGGTGATTCTATCGTGGCTAAGAGGGTGTATAGAAAGTGTCCCATAGAGTTACTCTTGTTGACTTGGAAGAGTTTGATATGCTAGATTTTGATGTTATCTTGGGTATGGATTGGTTGCACTCATGTTATACTTCTATTGATTGTAGAACTCGTGTAGTCAAGTTTTAGTTTCCAAATGATCCTGTCCTAGAGTGGAAGGGGGGAAATTCTATGCCAAAGGGTCAATTTGTCTCTTGTCTTAAAGCTAGAAAGATGATTTCTAAGGGTTGCATTTACCATCTAGTTAGGGTGAGGGATAAAGATTCCAAAACCGCTTCTCTCGAGTCGGTCCCTGTTGTTAATGAGTTTCTGGAAGTGTTCCCAGATGATCTACCTGGTATTCCTCCCGAGTGAGAAATAGACTTTGGTATTGACCTTCTCTCATATACGTAACCTATTCCCATTCCTACGTACCGTATGGCTCCGACAGAACTTAGGAGTTGAAAGAACAATTGAAAGACTTGTTGGATAAGGGTTTTATCTGACCGAGTATCTCTCCATGGGGTGCTCCAGTTTTATTTATTAGAAAGAAGGATGGTTCTCTTCGTATGTGTGTTGACTATTGTCAGTTGAACAAGGTGACCATTAAGAATAAGTATCCTCTTCCAAGGAAAGATGATTTATTTGACCAACTTCAAGGAGCGAGTTATTTCTCTAAGATTGATCTTCGATCGGGTTATCACCAATTGAGGGTGAGAGAAGATGGCATTCCGAAGATGGATTTCCGAACTCGGTATGGTCATTATGAGTTTTTGGTTATGTCGTTTGGGTTGACTAATGCTCCAACGGCGTTTATGGTTTTGATGAAGAAGGTGTTTAGACAATACCTTGACATGTTTGTGATTGTGTTCATCGATGATATTTTGATCTACTTAAGAAGTGAGAATGACCATATTGATCATTTGAGGATCGTGTTGAAAATTCTTGAGGACCAACAACTCTTTGCAAAGTTCAGCAAATGTGAATTTTTGCTAAGGTCCGTAGCTTTCCTTGGCCACATTGTTTCAAGTAAGGGTATTGAGGTGGATCCTATGAAGATTGATGCGGTCAAGAGTTGGCCTAGACCTCTAACTCCTTCAGATATTAGAAGTTTCTTGGGTTTGGCCGGTTACTATAGAAGGTTTGTTGAAGGATTTTCTTCAATTGCCTCCCCTTTGACTCAAGAAAAGGCTAAGTTCATATGGTCCGAAGGGTGTGAAAAGAGTTTCCAAGAATTGAAAGATAGACTGACTTCCGCTCCGGTGTTGACCTCACCGGAAGGGACAAATGGTTTTGTGGTTTTTTGTGATGCCTAGAGAATTGGGTTAGGGTGTGTGCTTATGCAAAATGGTAAAGTTATTGTCTATGCCTCAAGGCAACTTAAAGTTCATGAAAAGAATTATCCTACCCATGACCTTGAAGTAGCGGCGGTCGTTTTTGCTTTAAAGATTTGGAGGCACCATTTGTATGGAGTTCATGTAGATGTGTTTACCGACCACAAGAGTTTGCAATATGTATTTAATCAAAAAGATCTAAATCTTCTCCAAAGAAGGTGGCTTGTTTTATTGAAAGATTATGATATGATTGTTCTTTATCACCCCGGTAAAGCTAATGTGGTAGCGGATGCTCTTAGTCAGTTATCTATGGGTAGTGTGGCTCATATTGAAGAGGAAAAGAAATAGTTGGTTTTAGATGTTCATAATTGGCCCGATTAGGTGTTCCATTAGTGGACTCCACCAAGGGTGGTGTTGTGGTTCACAATAGTTCCGAATCATCTTTTTTGGTGGATGTGAAAGCCAAACAAGGTCTTGATACAATTTTGGTGGAATTGAAAAAAGCGGTGCTTAAGAAGTCCATGGAGGCTTTCTCCCAAGGGGGAGATGGGTACTCAGATACCAAGGTTGGTTGTGTGTTCCAAATGTTGATGACTTGAGGGAACATATCTTGTCCGAAGCCCATAGTTCACGGTATTCCATTCACCCAGGAGCCACCAAGATGTACCATGATTTACGGGAGGTCTATTGGTTGCCGGATTTGTGGCTAAGTGTCCAAATTGCCAACAAGTGAAGGTTGAGCGTCAGAAACTGGGAGGGTTATCCCAAGACATTAGCATTCCTACTTGGAAGTGGGAAGACTTGAATATGGACTTTATTGTTGGTTTGCCTCGCACCCGGCTACAACATGATTCTATTTGGATTATAGTAGATCGGATGACAAAATCGGCTCATTTCCTTCCCGTCAAGGTTTCTTATTCGGCGGAGGACTATGCCAAGATGTGTTTGAGAGAAATGGTAAAGTTGCATGGAGTGCCTTTGTCCATTATTTCCGATTGTGGTACCCAATTCACTTCTCAGTATTGGAAGTCATTCCAAAAGGTTCTTGGTACTCGTGTTAAGCTTAGTACGACCTTTCATCCCCAAACCGATGGGCAAGCGGAGCGTACTATCCAAACCTTGGAAGATATGTTAAGGGCTTGTGTGATTGATTTTAAGGGTAATTGGGATGGCCATTTGTCATTGATTGAGTTTACTTATAACAATATCTATCACTCTAGTATTGATATGACTCCATTTGAGGCTCTTTATGGTAGGAGGTGTAGATATCCTATAGTTTGGTTTGAGGTGGGTGAAGTTGCCCTAATAGGTCCCGAATTGATACATGAGGCCATTAAGAAAGTTTGTCTTATTAAAGATAGGTTGAAAAGGGCTCCAAGTCGGCAAAATTCATATGCCGATGTGAGAAGGAGAGATCTTGAGTTTGATGTTCATGATTGAGTTTACTTGAAAATCTCACCGATGAAGGGTGTAATGAGGTTCGGTAAAAAAGGGAAGCTTAGTCCCCGATATGTAGGCCTATATCAGATTTTGAGGTGTGTTGGTAAGGTTGCTTACGAGTTAGATTTACCAAATGAGTTGGCATCGGTGCATCCGGGTTTCCAT
>JAJONR010002851.1:0-11950 GCA_029582245.1 Solanum etuberosum
CACACAACAATATTTATTTTGGTCATGGCCACAACCTTTATAGGAAAGAATTATTTCTTTCTTTTGTCCTTCAATAGTTCATAATTTAACATACCACAATATTTGTGTAGTACTTAAAGTATATGACTAAATGACCATTTATGTCAAAATATTTCTTTTCAATCTCTCAAACCTCCCGTAGAGGTGAAATGTGACATCGATCCAACAATACACGAACATGTTCTTATCCATAAGAACACAAGTCACATTTTCTTCAAGAAATGGACCATAACCATTTGAACATGCTCCATAAGTTTTTATCAGAAACTCATTGTCATGCTTTCACATTATCAAATTTATGTGACTCACCTCAACATCACTTTAAGAGGTCAAATGTACTACCACTTTGTATTCCTTTATTTTGATGGAGGATTTACAAAACTTTTCAAATTGGATTGCACCAACAACAATGTGGCCAATAACTTTTCATACCACTTTAATGGATAAAAATTACCTTCACATTTTGAAGGATCATCTTAAGAACCCATAATGTTCTTCCTTTTAATTACCACAATTGACCATTAACATTTTATCACACTCATATTCATACATTTAACCACTTGTCATTTTCAGACACATTATGTCCTACTACCACATTCACATAAGAGAATGGAGCAAATCAATTGGACAAATTTCATGACTTTTATCAAGAGCATATCAATTTGCTCAGTCATTATTATATCGTCATTATATAATGTTGGGACTTGAATCCAACATCTTACCATAAGAAGACATTTTAGGTCATTATTTGTTGGGACCCAACCCAACATTTTATTATGATCATGATGCACCAGGACTCTCACCCGATGTATTACCCTCTTGGTGTGATAGGACTTGAATCCTCCGTCTTACCCTCAATCAATGACATAATAGCCAAATATAATAGGACTCACCATTGAGCCTTAAAAAAAATATTGTCACTTTGTGATTAACACGCACAAATAAATATAGAACAAAAGAAACACAATAAAAATATTCTTAACAAAGTATGTACTAATATTTTAAACTTGTCAAAACAGAGAGTTACATATAACATTATATTATATTATGTTTGGTGCACAATAATTAAGCTAGTGAATTACTGTTATAAATCAAAGAATCAATTGCACACTAAGAAAATAATAATTTCAATTACACTAAAATAAAATTGCTCACTCTCACCACTCCTTTTTCAATTTCCATGTGAACTCAAAATATTTCACACACAATAAAATAAATTAAAAGCTTATGTAATAACCAAAACAATGAGCATAATCATAAATAAAGTATAAAATAAGTTTCACATACAAAAGAAAGTATATATAGTCATAGGTGGAAAAAAAATGCACAGTAACAATAATATTAATCATCCACCTTGTTCACAAGTAAAATATAAAATAGATTCCACAATAATTTGCCTTGTTCCCGAGAGAAAATAAACACAATTATTTTACCTTCTTTTATTTACTTTGCTTCAATCCTGCAATGGTAGAACATTCGTGCTGATAACACTTTGTAAAACTTAAGAACAAAAGAACAATATAAAGATGAATACAAGAAGAATATACGACAAGAGGAACAATATAAAATAAGTTTTTTTCTTTCAAGTGTTCACCAAATCTTCAAGTGTATACAATATGAACCCTTATTCCTCTATTTATAGTGTAATATAGAGGCATACAAAAGGTTAGTCATAAACATGACATTAACATGAATATAATGGAGGAAGTTATAGAAGTGAAAGGTTACAAGAATAATGGTTATAAAGTTGGAGGTTTTGGAGGTTATGATTATCTTCATAATAGGGGAAAGTAATGGAGATAATGGGTGAGAGTAACTTCTTAGTGTAGTGGACATCCACACTATAATATTTTATAACAATATTGGAGTTTTTTAACTAATTTTTATCAAGTCTATTTTAGTTGGGAAAAGATTCTCCGTAGAGAAATTTAATCATAACAAGAAAATCTTTTCCATTCAATTTTTATTATGTTTATTATAGTTAATACTTAATATCATTAAAATAATAATATAGTAATTGAAGGAAATGATGAAAAGACGATTTTTTCTAAAACAAAATCTTTTAATGAAGGGCAAAAAGTTCAAACAACATTTCTAAGGAACTTATGCTTTTAATATGTGTGTATGTTCTTTCAAAGTTTATTGAACAAGAAAATAGATCAAAAGGATTCATAATACTCGGTAGATTACTGAATTAATACTAAGGGTTTGTTTGGAAAATCACTAGGTAATACTAATTAATACTAAGGGTTTGTTTGGAAATTTCAAACGCTTGGGGTGCACGATTCCTTCTTGGTGAATAATGGGTCTACTCTTTTTCACTTTAATTTTAGGAAAAATTATCTTAATACACAACTAATTTGATCATATTGTTTAAAATTTCCTACCATTTGATTTTTTTTTACAAGAGTCTATACTCTCTCCTATTCTCGAATACATCACGATATCATTTATAAAGTCTCTTATTTGTCTAATATAAATTTTTAATTTTAGATAATTAACTTTTATTTATAAAATTTAATATAATATTATGATTGTAATTGTGCAACCAAACAGTACATAATAATTATGGTCTAATTACAAATGTACTGTTTGGTTGCACAATTACAATCATAATATTATATTAAATTTTATAAATAAAAGTTAATTATCTAAAATTAAAAATTTATATTAGACAAATAAGAGACTTTATAAATGATATCGTGATGTATTCGAGAATAGGAGAGAGTATAGACTCTTGTAAAAAAAAATCAAATGGTAGGAAATTTTAAACAATATGATCAAATTAGTTGTGTATTAAGATAATTTTTCCTAAAATTAAAGTGAAAAAGAGTAGACCCATTATTCACCAAGAAGGAATCGTGCACCCCAAGCGTTTGAAATTTTTTCAAGAAAAACTAAATAAATACACAACTTAAAATATTTTAATTTCTAAAATTCTCTATCATTTAAAAAAATCAAAAAAATTTCTTCATCCCTATCTCCTCTTGGATACATCTCTGCCCCCTCTCGGATACGTCCGTTCCCTTTCGGATACATTCATCCCCTCTCGAATACATCTATATCCCCTTTCGGATATATCCTTATCCCCTCTCGGATACATTCTTATCCCCTCTCGGATACACTCATCCCATTAAATAATGTATCATTTTTAATGTATCGGACAACCAAGAAATGTCTTCGAGAAAATAAAATTCTTGTAATTGGGAAAACTTTTGGGATAGAATGTAATTTATAATGACCCGAAAGGTCATTTTTGAATTTTTTTTCTTAAAATTACCGTTTACCCCTCCCGATTGTTGTCCCGAGTCATTTTCAATTGGCTTGTGAAATTGGCTTCGAGTTTTGAGTAAAAAGTTGTGAATTGTGAAAATTTTAGCATTTTGAAGGATTAAAGTTGTTAAAAAATGGTTTTCAATGTCTTTTGGAGTTTCAAATCTCAGAATGAAATTTCGTCAATTCCATCAGTCTTGGAATGTGGAATTTCGTCTACGCAAATAGAGTGGTCGGATTCAGATTCAGGTCCTAAGTTGGAAATTATTAAAATTTTAGCCTTTCAGTTAACTTTGATCAACATTCATGGTACATATGCTAGGATCAGATTTCCGACAGTTCCGTTGGATTCGAAAGATGATTTTAGGTCTAAGGGAGGTATTGGTTGAATTTTCAAAGGTCCCGACCTTAGTTTGACCTTCTTGGGCATTATGTTAGTTTCTTGTGACTTACACATGATTTGGGTCAAAAAGACCACAGATTCATGTTTCGATGGTTCAATTGAGTTTGAAATGTCGAGTTCAGATAACATATTTAGCTTGAAAGTATGGAGTTTCGAATGAATTCTGATGGTCCTTTCGAAAATATTTGTGTTGGCTAAGTTTACTGGAGTCTGCCTTCATCGCTTTCGCGAGGGTTGACTGGCTCGCGAAAGTGAGAGTTGCCACTTTTCTGGGGTTCGCTTTTGCAAACTAAGGGTCGCGATGATCGCATAAGCGACCCTAAGTTCACGAAACCGATACTTGGGAGGATTTTTGGTCTGAAATTCGGAGTTTCTCCCCCATTATTCATTTTTGAGTTTTGAGGACTCGGTTGAAACAATTTTAAGGGGACTTTCAAGATAAAATATTTGGATAACAATTTTTGACTCTAAATCTTCTATTACCCATTATTAAGAATGATTTTTAAGTGATCAAAACAAGATTTTTTGATAATAAAATTGGGGGTTCTTCAAGAACTTTGATAAATTAATGATTGTGAACTGATTTCAACTCCTTTTTTCGAAATGATTTTCACAATTGAGTTCTAAATGTTTTGGGTAACGTATTTAAGTAATGATTTCCAGATTTAAACCTCATTTTGGAATCAGATTTTTG
This sequence comes from Solanum etuberosum, assembly GCA_029582245.1. Lineage (NCBI taxonomy): Eukaryota > Viridiplantae > Streptophyta > Magnoliopsida > Solanales > Solanaceae > Solanum > Solanum etuberosum. The sequence goes on from JAJONR010002851.1 coordinate 4,410, forward strand.
AGTTGATTTGACCCCAATTTTGAATTGCTTGATATGAGTGTTGTTGATTTCGAAATTTCATTGTGAATACTTGTTTGAATAGATTGTGTTGATTTATATATCATTAGGAAAGGAAAAGCTCAAGTCTCGGAGTAATTTTTGATCGATTAAGGAAAGTGAACCTCTAAAACCTTGTAGAATCTTGTATTCTCTTCATTGTATGTGTTGAGAAGTAATGAGAATGAGGTGATGGGTTAAATTGCTCATATTGAATAACCTTAGCGATAGGATGGGGATTAAAAGAAAAGACAATGTGCTAATAATGATGCATTTTGCATTGTGTATTGCCTTGAGTGTTGATTTTTTAATCGGTGATTGAGAAATATTGTGATAGTTTTGTTGTGAATATGAATTGCTTGAAATTGTCATATGCTCATTATTGTGTGAATATGCCTATTTGTATTGGTTATGAGACACTTAGATAAGATCTATTGTGATATTGATACCAATGTCTGTTCTGGTAAGTAATATTGATAACGAGGTCTATTCTGATAGATGGTATTGATGTCGAGGTTTGTTCCGACAAGTGGTATTGAGGCCGAGGTTGTTTCCGGCAGATACATGAGTCTCGGGTGTTCACAGATCCTGATTTGATACTTGTAATTGATGAACTTAATACTTGTGATTGATGAACTTGATTATTGTGATTGATCACCTTGATACTTGTGATTGATGAACTTGGTTATTGTGATGTGACTGATGAACTTGATACTTGTGATTGATGAACTTGGTTGTTGTGATGTGACTGATGAACTTGATACTTGTGATTGATGAATTGTAACTCTTAAGTTGTGATCATTGAGCCTTGTGAACTGTATATTGTAAACAGTTAGGTTGGACTAATTTTTGTGCAGGTTCTAGTTATGGTGGTTCGGTTGGGATGAGAGGAGTACTCGTATTCTAATCTAGCTTTACCTTGCATTTTGGTGGATTGCTTGTTGAGTACTGTGTTGTTTCGTACTCACTCCTCGCTTCTACACTTATGTAGCTTCCGAGTCCGATTCGGTGTAATTACTTTTCTCCATCTTATTCTAAGACTAATCTAAGAGACTTGAGAGGTAGTTGTTTGTCATCCCGGCGGACCCACTTGTTCCTTATTTATGTTATTGTTGTATTCGAGAGACAACAACATTTGAGACTTGTATTTATCTTTCAAATTTTGTTATTATAAATTAGTGGCTTGTACACGTGACAATCAGGTTTCGTGAATATTTTGAGAATGACTAAATTTTTCGCTCTTATGTTATTGATAGTTTACTTTCTGCATTTTTTACATCGTATTATTGAATTTTAAGTTGACTTGTATTGGTGGGATAAGACAAGTGTCATCACGTCCATTTCAGATCGTGACATAATTAACCCTCAAATGTATGAGATTTTTATACTTTATGCAAATTTTCAATTATTGAAAAAAAAAAATCATAACTCAAGCTGCCATTTTCACCTGTTTATTTGTTTTTCATTAAAAAAAAAAAAAATCAATAGCTAAACCAAACTAAAATAGTGGTCCTCTTTAAGAAAAAAAAAATAAAGGAAGAGAGACAAGTAGAAATTGTGTTGAAGTATATAGAAAGAAAATATACACTCAAGTTCTGATATAATCCAAATTACCAAAACCTTTTAGCTAAGATGGATGAATTTGAATTGTGACAAAACTATGAATCCCAACTTACAATAAAAACTCAAATACGGATATTTAATATTACGACATTTCTAAATCATCGAATTGTGGACGTGCCGGAGTGGTTATCGGGCATGACTAGAAATCATGTGGGCTTTGCCGAATCCTGCCGTCCACGTTCATTTAATAATTTATGACATTTTTATTATTATTGTTTGTACAAATGGCATGGGAAATTAAAAGAAAAAAACGATATTTATCCTACGGCTAAAGAGGATTAATGTACAATCAAAAATAGGGCCGAGTTAAATAGCTTTTAAGTCAAAAATAAAAAGTAGGGATATATCTATTTTTGTTTTTTAACTTATTTTAAGTCATTTAAAACTTATTATAAGTTATTTTTAACCTTGTCAAACACTTCTTGACTTATTTTAAGATTTTTTTTTTATATTTGTCAAACATTTAAGAAGTCAAAAACCGACTTAAAAGTAAATTTGACCTTTTTTAAGTTAATCCAAACTCCCTCTAAGGTTATATAGGATATACGACAATAAAATTTATTTCTATTCACGATTCAAGAATTATTCAAGTTCTTTTAGGGAATTTTTTTTTCTTTATTCTGAAAATTATTGATAGATCCTTGTTCCTAGCTAATATTCGGACTAACTTGGCTATTGAGGAATATTATTGCTATTAGTTTGGGTGTTTCATGTTTCTAATATTTTTTATACATTATTCACATAATATATGTTACTCCCTTTGTCCCAATTTACGTGGCACAAATAAAAATTCGAGAGTCAACCAAGAAAATAAATTATTTTATATTTTAAATTGTTATTATTTTGATTTATAGTCATTTTTATGTAAGTATCAAATATATAACATATTAAAAAATGAAGTAAGACAAATAAATTAGCACAGAAATTTTTGAAAGTATTGCTTCTAGCCACTTGTAACACCCCGCTATTAGAAAGAACTAGAATTAGAAGGAAACCGTTTTTGGAAATAATCAAATTTGGAAAGTTTGACAAAATTAAGCTAAGTATGAGTTTTGGGTCAACTTCAAACGACCATAACTCCTAGTTCAGGATGATTTAGGTGTACTACAAGATACCTAGTTCAGGATGTATTCCCAAAGAGTAAATGTTTTTCACATTTAAACAAGAAATGAAACACCGATTTCCAACAGAGCCTTTGAGCTAGTTTTCAGTAAAGAGTAAATGCTTTCACAAAGTAAGCAAGAGAGGAAACTTTAATTTTCTAGAGAGCCTTTGGGCTAGCTTTTGAGCAATTATCTCAAACCACAGGAAGAAGTTATGTTTTTAAACATATGAGCTAGTATATTTAGGAGTAGTATTGAGCACTGATATGGGGGAGAGTTCAGACAACTCATAGCCCCCATAAACCATGTAGCCATCATGGGTTGAAAAGGGTCATACTTTTTAGATGATTCATTAATGCTTTTTAGCATAGACTAGTGGATCCGCTTAGTAGTTAGGTTCTATGCCTTTGGCAAGGTAGAGGACGACCTTGGCAGCGTGAGGCAAAACGTTGTATCATCACATAACTCTTACGTGATGGTTGTCGGTTAGAGAAACTCCCACATAAGTATTTTTGTATTCTTATATACACGAAGTTAATTGTATTTTTATATACACACAGAGTTCATATTGTATTTTTGCATACATACATAGTTACTTTTGTATTTCTAAATACACAGAGTTGTTATCCATATTTTAAAAGCTTTTCTTTATATTGCATTTATATTATTGCTTTATATTGAAATGAGTTAAGTTGAGCCCATGTATGTTCTTTCAGTTCCTTTCAAGCTTATGTCTTGTTTTAGAATTTCCCTCGCATGCTCGTATATTCAATGTACTGACGCCATTTGGCCTGCATCGTAGTTATGATGCAGACACAGGTAACCAGAATCAACATCCAGTGCATCGTTGATTCTAGTTGAGCTTCAGAGTTGTTGGTGAGCCTCCTTTCTTCCGGAGGACTAATTTTATTGATTTATCAGTTAGTTCATTTAAGATGTCGTGGGTCTTTTTCCGACATCCATCTCAGTTGTTAGAGGCTTCATAGACAGTTAGTTTGAGGTTAGTTCTTAAGTCTTTCCATTTCAGTTATGCTTGAGACTTGAGTTGTCATTTTGGCCAGTTGAATGTTGATTTTTAAAACATTCTAAGTTATTTATTGAGACAATTTAGTTATGATTGTATTTCAATACTTTCTTTTATCTTGAATAAGTCTTCCGCTAAGAGTTAAGCCAGGCCAAGGGTTTGCTTGGGGCCAACAATGGTTCTCAAGTACCAGTCCCACCCAGGGTGTAGGCTCGGGGCGTGACAAACTTTGTATCAGAGCCCAGAGTTTAAGAGTCCTAGGGAGTCTGTGAAGCCGTGTCAGTAGAGTCCTGGTTATCGGTGTGAAGCGCGCCACATCTATAATTAGGAAGCTGTGACACTTAGGAACTATCTCACTTCTTCCATACTCATTTCGTGTGATAGAGTTTATCTCTAAAAAGTTTCTTCTAATCCGTGCTTGCGCGTGTTCTTCAAATCATGCCTCCATGAAGAGGTGTCAGAGGTCATCCCGCTAGGTGATATGTTGAGGAACAAGGGGTACCTAATGCACCTGAAGTGCAACCCCAAGGGAAGGTCATCAATGCTGAGTTCCGTGAGGCCATCCGGATGTTGCGCCAAGTTGTGACCAACCAAGTTGGGCGACAGAGAGAGAATCGTTAGGAAGTGGCTGATACTTCTAGGGTCCGTGAGTTCCTAAGGATGAATCCTCCAAGCTTCACAGGTTTAAGTGTCATTGATGATCCAAAGAACTTTGTTCAAGAGCTTCAGAATGTTTTTGAGATCATGCATGTTGCCGATGCTGAGCGAGTAGAACTAGCTGCATATCAATTGAAGAGTTTTACTAGGATATGGTTCGATCAATGGAAAAAGAATAGGGCTGAGGATGCACTTATTGTGAGTTGGGCTGTTTTTTAGAGTGCTTTCATGGGGCGTTTCTTTCCCCGTGAACTGAGAGAAGCAAAGGTACAAGAGTTTATCACCCTTAAGAAGGAGTCTATAAGTGTTCTTGAATACAGTTTGAAGTTCTCACAACTTTCCCGCTATGCTCCGGAGATGGTTGCTGACATGAGAGGCAGGATGAGTTTGTTTGTTGCTGGGTTGTCTCGCCTGTCAAGCAAGGAAGGCAAGGCAGCTATGCTGATAGGGGATATGGACATAGCAAGCCTAATGATCCATGTGCAACAAGTTGAGGAGGATAAGCTGAGGGATAGAGAAGAGTTTAAGAATAAGAGGGCTAAGACATCAGGGAACGAGTTCGGGCAGCAAAAGAGTAATGCCAACCGGTCTTCCTTCCAACAGAAACAAAAGAGACATGCTCCATCATCTGCTAGTGCACCTGCACCAAGGAACAAAGGTGAGTACAATAGTCAGAATTTCAGAGCTAGACCTGCACATTCTCAAGGCAGTGTTGCACAAGGAGGTAATGAGACTCATGCATGTGCTAAGTGTGGTAGGAGCCACTCAGGGGTGTGTCGTGATGGTTCCACTGGTTGCCTCAAGTGTGGTCACAACGTTTATTTTATGAGAGAGTGTCCTAAGAACAGACATGGTAATGGTAATGGGGGCAATAGAGTCCAGTCTTCTTAAGTTGATCCACCAGACAGAGTTGCATCTAGATGAGCTACTTCAGGGGCAGGCGGAGGAGGAAACCGTCTGTATGCTATTACTAGTCGCCAAGAGCAAGAGGATTCGCCAGATGTTATCATGGTATGATCCAAATATTTAACTTTGATGTTTATGCTTTGGTAGATCCAGGAGCGAGTTTATCTTTTGTGACTCCTTATGTTGTAATGAATTTTGATGTTTTTCCTGAGCAACTTCTTGAGCCCTTTAGTGTTTCTACACCTATTGGTGAGTCTATTCTAGCTGAGAGAGTCTATCGTGATTGTACCATTTTCGTCAATCACAAGAGTACCATGGCTGACTTAGTTGAGTTAGATATGGTAGATTTTGATGTCATTCTATGTATGGACTATCTTCATGCCTGTTATGCATCAATAGATTGTAGAACTCGAGTAGTCAAGTTCCAGTTTCCCAGTGAGCTAGTTATAGAGTGGAAGAGTAGTTCAACAGTGCCTAAGGGTTGTTTTATTTCGTACCTTAAGGCGAGAAAGTTAGTTTTCAAGGGGTGTGTTTATCACTTAGTCTGAGTTAGTGACTCTAGTGTTGAGATACCTCATATTCAGTCAGTTCTAGTAGTAAAAGAGTTTCCAGAAGTCTTTCCAGATGATCTTCCCGGAGTCCCTCCTGAGAGAGAACTAGACTTCGGTATAGATATTCTTCCTGATACTCGTCTTATATATATTCCGCCATATAGAAAGGCACTAGCCGAGTTGAAGGAGTTAAAAGAGCAGTTGAAAGATCTCCTAGATAAAGGTTTCATTCGACCAAGTGTCTCACCATGGGGCGCTCCAGTCTTATTTGTGAGAAAGAAAGATGGGTCTCTTAGAATGTGCATAGATTACCGTCAGTTGACTAAGGTTTCTATCGAGAATAAGTATCCTCTTCCGAGAATTGATGATCTTTTCGATCAACTTCAGGGTGCCACTTGTTTTTCTAAGATAGACCTCAGATCAGGCTACCATCAGTTGGAAGTAAGGGAATGTGATATTCCAAAGACGGAATTCAGGACCCGTTATGGTCATTATGAGTTTCTGGTCATGTCGTTCGGTTTAACCAATGCACCTGCAGCATTCATGTACCTTATGAATAGAGTATTCAAGCCTTATTTAAATGTGTTTGTTATCGTGTTCATAGATGACATACTAATCTATTCGAGGAATAAGCAAGATCATGCTAGTCATCTCAGAGTAGTTCTCCAAACTATAAAGGATAGATAGTTGTATGCTAAGTTCTCTAAGTGTGAGTTCTGGCTTGAGTCTGTGGCATTCCTAGGCCACATTATTTCCGGTGATGGAATTAGAGTTGATACTCAGAAAATAGAGGCAGTGCAGAATTGGCCTAGACCCACATCTCCAACTGATATTAGGAGTTTCTTGGGGTTGGATGGATATTATAGAAGGTGCGTCGAGTGGTTCTCATCTATTTCATCCCCTTTGACTAAGTTGGCTCAGAGCGCCCCAACCCAGGTGCTGAAGTTTTAGGTTTGGCGCCCCGCGCCACTCAAAGCGCCAGGGACGCCAAGTCCTCTACCCTTTCCCACTTCTTTCCATATGAGTTCCCTTGAAACACACCTATATTTTCTAGTTGATTTCTACACTCTAAGGTACGTCTAAACATCATGAAATCATCCATAAACATGAGATCATAAACCTTGAATCCATAATTCAATTCAAGGAAAGGTAAGAGTCAAGTCAAGAGAAGTTCTTAGAGTTTTCCAAAAGTCTTTTACAAATGCTTTAAACTTGTTTCAAGACTTGAGATTTGAGTTGAGTAAAGAGTAAAGAGTTGAAGTTCATTTATTCAAAAGAGTATATGGGGACTATGTATTCCCAAAGAGTAAATGTTTTTCACATTTAAACAAGAAAGGAAACACCGATTTCCAACAGAGCATTTGAGCTAGTTTTTCAGTAAAGAGTAAAGAGTTGAAGTTCATTTCTTCAAAAGAGTATAAGGGGACTATGTATTCCCAAAAACTAAATATTTTTCACATTTAAACAAGAAAGGAAATACCGATTTCCAACAAAGCTTTTGAGCTAGTTTTCAGTAAAGAGTAAATGTTTTCACAATGTAAGCAAGGGAGGAAACTTTGATTTCCTAGAGAGCCTCTAGGCTAGTTTTTGAGCAATTATCTCAAACCACAGGAAGAAGTTGTGTTTTTAAACATATGAGCT
>JAJONR010002854.1:0-28545 GCA_029582245.1 Solanum etuberosum
CGATAAAATCATAACCCTAACTGAGAAAATATACCCATGGGGGAATTCACAAGATTTTGCTTAGGAAGCAGTTATAACTCTAAAAAAAAATGCAAGCTCACTAAGAACCTAAAGGGGGAGGGAGGTATAGAGAAGTGGAATAATTACAGTAGCATTTGGCAATTTCAAGCATATCGCGTAAAACAACTCAAGTGCTTACTGACAATAACACCCATTATACACTGGTAGCAAGACAACAAGATCAAATATGAGAAATAACTAACCACATGCACGTGAAACCTTCATTCATTGTATCAGTTCGAGAACTACCTAAGGGGAGGAACAACTTACTCATTATAGTACTCTCTCACAGTCAGGATAAGATTAAGCATCACCACGTCCCCCACCAAACAGTATATTACTGCAAACCGAACAGACCACCTGGCCTCACGGATATACACCTTTGTCTCGACAACAGTCATCACCAGCATAGAGAACCAAGCAAGAACCTCGATTGTCAAGGAAATTATCTAAAGAATGATAATATGACGAAAAATTAGAAGTGGCATAAGATTAATTTTTTTTCTGTTAGAATTGAAAAAATTGTTATTACTGGAACACATTATGGTCTCAACTCGTTCTCCAAGAAACAACTTTCAGTATATCTTACATCATCATTTGTCACCATTAAATGGAACAGGAGAACAACCAGATGGCATAATATCAAACATACCAGCACCATTAGTTTAAGGGTAACTGCAGACCAAGTTACCTAAATTACAGCTCATAAAAGAAGGAAAAGAAACTTATGCAAGAAAGATCAAAATATCATCCAGAAATCTCAGCAAGTTGCAGCTACTACATCAGATACCTCGAATTGATACAGAAAGATTGGATAAATTATCAGAAAGATTGGATAAATTAGATGTATCATTCTTTTTTGTTCACACTTCTATTCTTTATTTATATGGTAAAACCATACAATTCATTATCAGCTTTACAAGTTGCATATTTAAGCTAAGTGTTAACAAAATAGACCTTGGGCCTAACTCAACCCCATAAGCTAGCACAGGAGGTGAGGATTGCCCAACACCATATAAGGAGGCAAATACCTCATCCCTCCACCAATGTGGCACACTTACCACCCCAGCACGCCTACTAGGGCATGGACAACATAACCCCAATATTGGGACACACAATAACATGGATGGGTTTGCCTCTAATATCATGTTAAGGAAACAGATCTTTAAGTCCTAACTCAATTCAAAAACTATATCACGGGGTGAGGATTGTCCAAAACTACATAAAGAGACAAACAACACTAACACACTATGTCATTGAAAAAAACCTACCTCATATGGGGCAAGACCAGGCTGGCCATCTATGTTCAAGGCTGATATTTGCATGACCAATCTAAACAAGGGCTCAGCAGTGCAATAAGCAGCTAAAAGACCCAGTAAGTAGTTATAGTAATTTGACCTCAAGCGGAACCTTTGGACTGAAAGATCTTTCATCATTTTCCATACTCGGTTTAAGCACAAGGCCAAAAGGACTAGATAAGAAACAGATATAACCAGAGTGTTTGTTCCACATGCGGTATAAGCTCCAAAGGCATTTTCCACAGCCTTTGACCATACACCATTTGCCACTGGCTGGCAATACCAATCCAATGGCTTGAAAGCCATTGTAAGCAATACCCTGTGTAACCCTCTACAAGCTCAATACTTTCTCGTACCCTGCCTCTCCTTCAAATGGAAATCCTGTACCCATGCATCACCTCTGTAGTTAGCCTGCAAGAAAAATAGGCTCATTCCTCAGTGTATTGTGCACATTTCACCCTTTTCAGAGTTGTGAAAAGATTTGACTATGACAACTGCAGTATAAAATTTTCAGCTTTATTTGCAAGATATAAGAGAGGGGATGAAGAATTTAGGCAGCGGGTACTCTCGCACCCATTGCATTCGTCTATAATAACAAATATGCAGTTGAAAATTCAAAAAAGAAAATAACTTAAACTTAACTTGTACCCTTTGCTAGAGAGTTGTCATGTATAGAATACTCCGCACTCACCTAGTCAAAATCTTGCATACACCACGACTCATTAATTATTTGCTCCCTGAATTATACTTTCAACAAACATCAATGCTACCCAATCCAAACCCTATCTTGAGAAGTCAATTCATAAATCATCTTTATGCATATCTTTTTGTTTTCCATGAAAATGGGAACTTCATGACATCGATTTATTTTCAGCAATTAACATCATTTCAAAAAGATAAGGAAATAAAATAAGCCAACAAAGTCTTGAAATTTTTTTTTGTAGAAAACAGCCACTTCATTATTGTAATCTCAACCCAACACAAACTTCTGAATATATAACCCCCAAAAACAACCAAAATTCCTTTATGTGAAAACCCAAATCCTTCTGGTAGTAAAATTCCAGCTACTAAGCAATACATCACCAAATGAGGTTGATCCTCCCTTAACCAGAAGTCTCATTTTCAAGCCTAGATATGGCAAAATGTGCCCAACCCAAATACAAACTAATCAAGCTCCAATGCAGGTACCAAAAGCAATACTAGAAAACAGCTTATACTACAATTAATTAATATAAATCACTCAAACTACAAATTACCTTAAAAGATGAATCAAATCAACCAAAAGTTCACTTTTTTCAAAACAGGGACTTCATAAATACTTATCATCTAGCATTTATCTTCACCATTAAACATAACCTAAACAAAAAAAATTAAAAACTTAAGCTAAGATTTAAAGTCTTGGAAGAAAATTACAGAAGTCAACCGCTTCAAAATATGTATCCAAGTCCAAAAAAGATCCTTAATTGCGAAAAAACAACATCAACCCAGAAGCAGAAACTAAGCAATAGATTCAAATATTACACTAATACTAGTATTTCTTACCTCAAAACATGAATCAAACACTTTCTGAACCAGTAAAGATTTACACAAACAAAAAGAAATACTACAAAGCAACCATTTTTATTGGGAAAAAAACTGTCTTTTTCAGTGGGGTGGATGCTATTTGTGGAGAGGATGAAAGGGTAGTGAAAGATTCTTCTTGTAAGAAAGCCATTCAATGAAGTGATGATGGAATAATGATTTTGTGGATCCAAATATACATTTTTGGGAAAAAAAAAGAACAAAGAAAGAAATTAATTAAATGAATTTTGAAAGCTAAAAAGGGACAAAGTCATAATTTTACAGCTTCGTCAGCAATGACATAATTTTTCTGGAAAGTTGGAAGTGGAGAAGTCCAAATCACTTTACATAGGAGGTTTTATTTTCAAAAAGTCATGTTCCGAATTGATCTGGTGTAATTGTATCGTTATTTATGTATATAATAGTTTTATTTTATATCTTACTAGGTAATTTATTCGTGCTTCACGCGATCATAGATAATTACATTGAACTTGTAAATAATCCTTTATTAATATCCATACATTAAAAATAATGGAAAAAATAGGTTCTTAAAAGAATATTAACAATATTCCAACATAAATCTGATTATTTGTCATTATCCCATAACTTAAGAACCTCTAGTGAATAAATTATTAAGGAAATGATAAATCATTGGTTCTTTAATCAACATTAAAAGGAAAATAAAGAAGAAAATAAGAATATATACAAAGGCATTTCGTAAGAAAAAGAACACATTTAAGTTGCATAGATTATACAATTCTGATATATGTCTCAGGAAAAAAATCAAAAATTTGTTAACAGATTCAAAAAAGAAATTACGCTTGAACATGAAAGCAATTATAACTTTTGAACTTGCATAATGAATTTCTTCAATTAATAACTGAGAAACTTCATATTTATGCAAAAAAAGATAATATGTAAGCTTAAATATAGTTCTTTTAATTTTTAGAATTTTATATAAAATATCAAAACACGAATTCTTGGAACTGAGTACCATAATTATTTTCTGCACAATGAATATACCTACTATATGTGTATATGTTCAATATAACCGGAGACAATAACTTTGCAGGAACATAAACAATAGAGTTTAAAACATGTACTCAAAACAACAATCAATATCATAAGCATAAATTAATGATTATAAAAAAATATACCAGGATCTGTAACAATAGAATGAAACAGAAAGGAAAAAATCGAGTCCACTAAATGCACAGTGTCCCCTTAAGAATATTATTCCCCTCTAATACCCGAGGTTTAAGGAAATAGACCCTCTCAGGATGGAACGATTTTATTACCAGGGTATTGATAAAAAAATGTTGTTAGTGAGTCACTCAACATAAGCAAAGTACACGAATAGTTAATTGTGCAGAAGAAGATGAAGAAGTTCAAAATTTTCGTTGTTTTAAAATGAGAGGAATTCCCTCTATTTATAAACAACAAAGGATAGAGTGAACAAATGCTTATTGTGCCTTATCGGAAAGGTCACAACTCTTTGAAAAAGTCACAACCCTTCATAAAGGTCACAAATTTTCATAAACGTCACAACCTTTCATAAAAGTCGCAACTCTTCTTAAAAGTCACAACTTTTCATAAAAGTCACAACTTTTCATAAAAGCCACAACTTTTCATGAAAGGGGAAGGCTAGTTTAGGAAATAAATAAATTAAAAGGGAATCCTGGTTTGTGGTGGCGCCACGTAGGCGGTCCTAGGGTTCTCTTTTATATATATATATATATATATGATTTTATTTTTTAAATTATTAATGTGTAATATTGTTAATACTGAAAAGCGATGTAATATATTCAACTGTTGTATTTATTAAAACAATTTGTAATAATTGTCTAAATAAAGTGTAAAGGCTTAGTTTGTTATGCGAGATGAGATAAGCTTGGAGATTACATGATTGGGATATTTCATAAGATTAATTTATTTCGAACCTGTTTGGATTGTCTGAATAAAAAAAAATACTTACTATTTTAAAAAAAAGTTATAATATATATTTGGTTTGGTTTAAAATTTTATGAGGTACTTTTAAAGAAAATGGCCAAAAGCCCCCCTAATCTATTGTTGGATTCTCAACTACACACTCATATTTTACCGGGGGTCCTATTACCCCCTAAATATTTTTAAAATGAAATATATAACCCCTTAAAACGTCAAGATATGTGTCTTGTAGTGAAACACACGCACTTGACACGTGTATTTAACTGGTTAATTATTATTTTTTCAGTTTTTTTTCTCCTTCATCTTCTTCCTTTCTTCTTTAACCATTTTTTCAACCCTAATTTTTTACAAAATTGATTTGGTGAATGCATTGGGGTCTTCCCCCCACCCCTCTTCCACCCACCACCTCCACCTATGCCTTTATAATCTCCCCCGCCTTTACCATTACCTTCTTCACCTATTCAAAAGCTCTTTACCATTTTTTCCTAAGAATAAAGCTTCGAAAAAAGAAATATTCAAGACACCATCAAAACCATCACAAATCAATTTGATTGCACCACCAAAAAAAAAAAGAACTTAATTATATTGGGAGAAGTTGCTCGGATTAATGATTGTGGATGGTGTGCTTGGGAGTATTTTACAAATACGGTAACCAAATCAACATAATCATTCATTTTCCTGGTTCAATTCACCTAAAGCAGCAAAGGACTTTCTTTTACTTTAATTAGACTTGGAATGGTTTAGCCACATCCATAGCCCAGTGCAACGTCTTGCAAATCTGTGTTGTGCTTTTTTTTTCATTTTTTTTTTTATAATCAAGAGATTTGAAATTGATAATAACTTTTTGGGGGTTCAATCACATTTGATGTGTTTACATTTTATTTGTAGTGGATTTAATTAATTTTGCAAGTATTTTACATGAGAGCTTGAAATTAACAATGGTGAATCCGGTTGCGGCGATGGCTGACGATGGCTGCTTAAGGTTGGTGAGTGGTGGAGGTCCATATTGTTTTGGGGAAGAAAGAAAATAAATAAGAAATAAATTAAAAATGCATATGTTTATGAAAATAATTAAAAATAAACTTTAGGTAATATTTAGTTTTGCTTCTCACTCTCTCAAGGAGAGTGAAATACACTCACTCTACCAGATAAGCAATTAGGGAGGTAATAATTTTATTTTTAAACAGTTCAAGAGGGTGATATGACCCCCATAAAGTATGAGTGTGTAGTTGAGAATCCGACAATAAGTTAGAGGGGCTTTTGACCATTTTCTCGGTACTTTTATAATTTTTGTCTTAGAGATAATATTTAACCCAAAAACTTTTAAAGAACGAGTTACGTCTCATAAGAAAGAGTTGACACTATTCTTATCGTTGATTTATGAGGTGCTTATATTCTAGAACTTTTGTCTTAGAGGCAAGAACTTCAAAACAACAAGTTATGTCTGATGGGCAAGATTTGACATTGCCACATTGTGTCTTGATTTATCAGATGCCCTATAACTATTGTCTTAAAGGTAATACTTAGCCCAAGAACTTTCAAAGAACAAGTTACGTCTCATGGGCAAGAGTTGACTCTATCTTATTGTGTCTTAACTTATGAGATGTTTCATAAAGATCGAAAACTTCAAATCAATAAGATATGCATCGTGAGCAAGACTTGACACCAGCACATTGTGTTTTGATTTAATAGGTGTTATATAACTCTTGTCTTAGAGGCAAAATTTAGTCCAACAACTTTCAAAGAATAAGATAAGTCCCATTGGCAAGAGATTATGATTTTTGAGATACTCATAACTATTGTCTTAGTGGTAAAACTTAGAGCTCATTTGGATTAGCTTAAAAAATAGTTTTTAAGTAAAAAATAAAAAGTCAAACTGAAATGACTTTTAAATCAAAAAATAAAAAGTAGGGGAGACCTACTTTTAGTTTTTAACTTATTTTAAGTTATTTTTAACCTTGTCAAACACTTTCTAACTTATTTTAAGTCATTTTTTTGACTTATTTTAAGTTATTTTTATTTTTGCCAAACACTTTCAGAAGTAAAAAACTGACTTGAAAGTAGGTTTGACCAACTTTTAAGTCAATCCAAACACCCTACCCATAACTTCAAAACAATAAGTTACACCTCATGGGTAAGACTTGACACTATCACATTGTGTCTTGATTTTTGAGATGCTCCCTTACTCTTGCCTAAGAGGCAAGACTTAGCTCAAGAACTTCCAAATATTAAGTTACGCCCCATAGGCAAGAGATCTAGATTTATGAGATGGTACTTTATAACTATTATATTAGTATTAAGATTTATTAGTTAAGTGGCTTTCAAACAAGTTAAGCCACATGGGCAAGACTTGACACTGCATCTTGATTTATTAGATGCTTCATAATTCTTGTCTTAGAGGCAAGACTTAGCCCAAAGACTTTTAAAGAACAAGTTCCGCCTCATGGGTAACAACTTACACCATTTTCATTAGGTTTAACTTACGGAGAACACAAAAATTGTCTTAGAGGCAAAAAGTAAAAAGTTTTTTTGAAAAATAACATGTGTCTATGAACAATAGTTTACGCTATTTCACTATGCGTAACTTATGAGATACTATATAACTTTTGTCTTAGAGACAACACATAATTCACGCCATAAAAAATAACTTATGTCTCATGAGCAAAACTATTTCAAAATGATATTCTTCTCCATAGCCTATTTTATCAATTAGATATTAACATACATCATTTTTCTTACATTAGATATGTGGTTGATTCTATTACAGATATTGTTAGCTGGCTTAAAAATAAAACCCTTAAGTTCACTTACATGTCAAAAAAAGAAAATCTATTTACGGATTACTTATTTTTCAATTCATTAGCAAAGCATAATGAAAGTTGAAGAAGAGTTGTGACTTTTTCGATGAGTTGTGACTTTTTCGATAAGTTGTGACCATTTTCAAAGGGTTGTGATTTTTCGATGAGTTGTGACTTTTCCAAAGAGTTGTGACTTTTTCGATGAGTTGTGACTTTTCCGATAAGTTGTGACTTTTTCCAAAGGGTTGTAGTTTTTCTACGAGTTGTGACTTTTTCAAAGAGTTGTGAATTTTTCAATAAGTTGTGACTTTTCCAAATGGTTGTGACTTCTCGGAAAGGTCATGATTTTTCAGATAAGACACAAAAAACACTTTTTGATACTACCCTTTGTTGACTATAAATAGAGGGACTTCCTCTCATTTTTCAACCACAATTTTTTTACTCTTCTTCTTCTTGCATTTTAAGAAATTTCGTGTGATTTATTGTCGTTGAGTGAGTTCGAAGTATAGCGGAATATGAGGTACCACTATTCTGATGAAGTAAATCGTTCTATCCTAAGAAGGTATATTCCATAACCACGAGTACTTGAGGAAAATAATTTTGATGATATAATAATTATTTTTTTACTTAATATATACATTAGTATGTAATGTCTCAATATATGAAGTTAACATGATGTAGTCTAAATACATTTGTTAACAATTTCTCTTGTGATGTAGATATATGCTTCTGAATAACTATTTTCGATGAGTTGTGACTTTTTTCAAAAAACTCACAACAAATGTGAAAATATGTGAATATATATGAATCATTTACAAAATAAATTTTATATTCTAAAATATGGAATAAACATTTTCATTTGTCCCTACACTAAATTAAAATCTAATAACTATATAAAAAATAGTAACATTAATTAAAATTCCTATTTATTTATGTATGTATAAAATTTATTAAAAATTCAGCTATTGCACATTAATTCTTTAGTTATAACATTATAAATTCTCTTAGTTATTACTAATTATTGCAAACGTTATTCACACTCTTTAACATTCTTTAGTTATAATATTATGAATTCTCATAGGTATTAAATTAATTATTTCTATCTTTCATCCTTTTTTATATTAATCTTTGACCAATAATTTTTCATATTATTATACCACCCCTATATATGTGATAACACAGTGTTGTTATTTTTCCTTTGACGAATCATGCTTGGTTAAATAAATTGAAAATTGTTTACAAATATATGAACTATATCTTTGTTGGGTGTAAGATAAATAGGTGATTATATATATGATTTCACAGATATAATATATTCTTTAATTTTAACTTTTAGTTTTTCCGGTAAAAAAAAAAAGGAAACCTTTCTGAGTTAACTGGACCGTAAGATAACTATCTTTGATTTATGTACACAGTCAATCAAGAAGTCAAATATGAGAGTCAACAACAAGAACGTCATCTATTATGTTATAACTTATAAAATAAAAAATTAATATACAAAAAATAATTCTAAATAATACATCTAAATAGTTTAACGTGGAATACACGTGCAAAGCACATCTGGTTAGATGACAAGAAAAATGCACAACAAATATCGTCTATAAGGTAATATTAGTGAGATACGACTAATTACATGATTGAACCTCATAAAATTGAAATGAATATATACATTATTGCATTTAACTAATATAATTTTTCATTGACCATCTTCATATGTTTGCGTGAATAAGAGATAGATATGACGATCTACATTGAGCATTAACAAAAGAATCTGTAATATTATTTTGTACAAAGCTTATTATTCAAATCTTCGCTTAAATAAGCAATATTATTTACTATATCATATATTTTCTGAATTGGTAATCACGTGCGTTGCACGTGTTAAAAAACTAGTTTTTTTTAAAAGTGCTTAAGCTGAAAAAAGAAGAAGTTGATGTATTTGGTACATATAAGAGCTGTTAAGCGACCTTTTTTGTCAAAATATTAGAAATATTCTTTAAGTTGTTGACATTATAAACTGCTAATTATTATAAATTATTATTTCAAAAATAAATAAAGTTGAATTTAATTTATTTTTAATTTCAATATCCTTGATTATATAAGTTAATTTATGTGGGTAAGTTATTTTTAATTTTTAAAATATATAATTTTGATAAAATAAATGAAAATTTTGAAATGCTTTCTCAATTGTATTTATAAATAATAATGACTATATATTTTTTTTTACCAAAATTATTTTATAAGAAAAAAGTAAAAGAATGAGAACATAATATAGAAGGAAAAAAGAAAGAAAAAACAACAAGAGGAATAAACGAGAAGAAAAAGAAAGAGCAAAGAAGAGTAGCGACTGTGAAAAAAATGAGGAGAATAAAAGATGTTTTTTCCTATTTTTTATTTTTTTTTTGATTAAAAAGTCATTTCAATTTTTATTTTTTATTTTTGATTTAAAAATTACTTTTAAGTCAATTCAAATGGATCGCTCCTTTTTTCTCCTTTCTTGGGAAATGGAGAACATTATATTTTAATTCAATAAGATTTTCTCTGTGGAAAATGTTTAATTCTTGAAAAAGATCTCTTCCCGTTTTGGTTGACATTTTTTTGGAAGAAAAAATTAGATTTTTATAAATTGAAGATCAATCTTTTTTACAATAACACAATAGCACCACAATATAGTTATTAAAGAGTCTTGTTTAGGGGATGAGGAGATTTTCTCTTAGTAATTTTATGTTTTCTTTTATATTAATTTTCTTATATGTAGGTTAATTTATCAAATCATATCAATATATTGTGCTTCTTTTAATATTATTTTTTCGTCTAATTTATCATCATTAATATTTACAATTATTAACTTTCACTTAATCCCTGATTATTTTGATCCCAACATATGAAATTTCAAAAAAAAATTGAAATAGAAATTTCATTATAATGGTGGGATATGGCTGTCATGGGGTCCAAATTTGGTGATAATTGATATATTGTCACAAGTTGCTTTCCAAATTCAATAATAAAAAAAAGGAACTATGGAACTACTTGAAAAATACAAGTATGAGAACCAATATGTCATGAATAATTATGGAAGATTTTAACTCCATGTTAAATAGTGATATATGATACTATAAATGTTATTTAATTAACATGGAATGTGGAATAATAAACAACGAGGAAGTAGAATATTTTCAAAAGAAAATTGAGTATTCGTCCATAGAGATTGATCGACGAAAATCATTAAGTGTGTTTGTTTTTCTTAATCATTAACGTTTATATTTTGACTCTTACATAATTTTTCTTTGTTTTTATTAAATATTTTTTAAAAAAAATAAGTCATTTTTTTGTTTTTCATCCGGTGTCCAGTAACCACATTGAAGTCCAATTAAATTCAGATTCATGCTGGAAAGTCCCACCTTGGGGTAAAACGCTTCTTAACAAATGTGATTATGTACCTATGGATACTCGAACCTAAGACATCTGATTAAAAATGAAGAAATACTTACCATTCCACGACAAAATTTATTTATTAATGTTGGCACAAACTCTCATCAATTTCTTCTCATGCTCCTTTAGATGAAATCCACCAAAATACGTTAGTTAAACTATTAAATCATCCTTAAAAAAGAGTAAAACACGAGAAAAGACACTAATGAGTTGACGATTTACCAACTTTATTATTACTATACACACATTGAGTTTGTCCATATTGAATACATGATATATATGCATGTGGAGCTTATATATACGTTGGGTGGACATCAGTTCAGAGGTGAACTCAAAATTTGAAAATTCCGGATGCATCAATATTATTATAATTTAAGTGTTAGTGAAACTTTCAATGACAATTCACGAATAATGTAGTATTCAATTGATCACCAATGGTTTGAACAACACTAAAAATATTAAATACAAATATATAAATCAAATATGAGCTCTAAGCTAATACTTAAACTTTCTTTTGTTATAATATCAATTCAAGCCTTTAAGCTAATGTGTAGGCGATTACTTTTTTAATTAATTGAGTGTGACAACTCAATGGTCAAGGTAGACTCGTTTGCTATATATCTAGCAATTTTGATGCTATAAATAAGCCTTTTAAATTCAAAATTTAAAATAAAAACAGTGAAATAAGGCTCTAACAGGTACACATGCACCCCTACGTACACAATATAGATCCGCCCTCGTGGGTCACTACTTCTGAATATTCTATGCTAAGTCAGCGTGCAATGTTACATTAATTGACTTAAGCATATCATAAAATCAAATATGCAAAGTAAATACAATAACAACGAAGAGGTACACAAATTAAACGTAGAAAATAAATAAAATAAATTCGATAACTTCCACCAATCAAATAATAGTTAATTATGTAATTAGTAATTACATTTCTTCCGTGAAAAGTGTATTACTCCACAATTCTAATGAAGGAGAAACTTTAATTCAAAATAATTCAAAAACAGCGCGGGCTAAACCACCTAACTTAACCCACGGTTAACATTAAACTCGAAATTTTCGGAGATAATATTAACCATAGTTAATAACCCGGATTAATTAACCCGATATCCATTTCCCCTTTTTTTTCCTATAAAAAAGAAGCTCTTCAGTCCATCAAAATCTCACAATTCGAAATTTCGAAACTCTCAATTCCCTTTTTGTTTACAGAAACGGCGTCTTGATAAACGCCGTCCTTTTCTTCTTCTTCATTTGAATTTTAGGGTTTCGATTTTTTCATCTCTATACCGAAAATGAGAGAGTGCATTTCAATCCACATTGGTCAGGCCGGTATTCAGGTCGGAAATGCTTGCTGGGAACTTTACTGCCTCGAGCACGGCATTCAGGTATAATTTTCTATTTTTTTTTGAATTTTAATCGCATTTTCTGTGTTTGATCTGTGTGTTTTGCTTCGTATATTGTTGGAAATGTGAAGTATTTTTTCGGATCTGGTTGATTAGTTTGTTTATAGGTTATGTATGTTTAGATTGAATGAAGATGTGCGTTTTTTTACAATAGATCTGATTGATCTATTACGTTAATGTGATTTTTTTTCAGTAGATCTGGTAGAATGTTTGAGATGTAGATTTGATAACTGTCCAATTGATATCAAATGTGAAAAAAATGCTACTGATCTGGTTGATGAGTTATGACTGGTAATGTAGGTGTTTTCAGTAGATCTGTTAGGATGTTTGAGATACAGATTTGATAAATGTCCGATTGATATCAAATGTGTAAAAATGCTGTAGATCTGGTTGATAATTTATGACTGGTGATGTAGGTGTTTTCAGTAGATCTGGTAGAATGTTTTAGATATAGGTTTGATAACTGTCCGGTTGATTTCTAATGTGATAGATCTGATTTACATATAGTATCTATAGGTTTGCTGTTTTAGAAATGTGATTTTTTAAAAAGTAGATCTGAAGGAATATACGGTGGTTAGATCTGTAGTGTGATTCAAAATGTGGAACTATTTCGGTAGATCTGATTGTATGATTTATCGGTTGAATTCATATGAATCCGATTGTTAAATGATTTGTTTGAAACTTGTTGATGTTTAGGTTATATGTTCCTGGAATGCTATGATGAGATCTGTTATTGTATAGATTCAGTTATAACCAAAAACAAAGTTTATATGCCTGCGTGTTACATGATTAATCTTGAAATAGGTGTATATTTGTATTACATTTAATTTGGAGTCTCTTATGTTTGAGCTTATGTATGATGCTCCATTGGTTTTCCTTGGTTATATTTCTATGTTTTGATGGCTTTGTCTGGGGACCTACTTTTCCAACTTTTTGTCCTTGGAAACTAGGTTGGTTTGTTGTCTTCTGTAATATAATTAATTGCTTCCCTGTGGATTAAATCTTATAGATCTCGAGGAACTTTTTAAATATGAATTGCTAATATCCTTTCATCTGTTTCCAAAGCCTGATGGCCAGATGCCAGGTGACAAAACTGTTGGAGGGGGTGATGATGCATTCAACACCTTCTTCAGTGAAACTGGAGCTGGAAAGCATGTGCCTAGAGCTGTCTTTGTAGATCTTGAGCCCACTGTCATTGATGAAGTGAGGACAGGAACTTACCGACAGCTCTTTCACCCTGAGCAGCTCATAAGTGGCAAAGAAGATGCAGCCAACAACTTTGCTCGTGGCCACTATACCAGTAAGCTAACCTCCTCACCAACTCTTACTTAAATCATTTGGTTTCAAAAGCTGATAGTTTTCTTCGTGTCTCCTTGTAGTTGGGAAAGAGATAGTTGATCTCTGCTTGGATCGCATCCGAAAGCTTGCAGACAACTGTACTGGTCTTCAAGGGTTCCTGGTCTTTAATGCTGTTGGTGGTGGTACCGGTTCAGGTCTTGGGTCACTTCTGCTGGAGCGTCTCTCAGTTGACTATGGAAAGAAATCCAAACTTGGTTTCACAATTTATCCCTCACCACAGGTCTCAACTTCTGTTGTTGAGCCTTACAACAGTGTCCTGTCAACTCATTCTCTACTTGAGCACACTGATGTGTCAATCCTTTTGGATAATGAAGCCATCTATGACATTTGCAGGCGCTCATTGGACATTGAGCGCCCTACCTACACCAACCTTAATCGC
This sequence comes from Solanum etuberosum, assembly GCA_029582245.1. NCBI lineage: Eukaryota > Viridiplantae > Streptophyta > Magnoliopsida > Solanales > Solanaceae > Solanum > Solanum etuberosum. The sequence continues at coordinate 14,246 of JAJONR010002854.1, forward strand.
CTTATCTCACAGGTATTGTAGAAATGTATATTGGTGTTTCGAATCAATTAGCTCCAATTAGCTGGTACTAATGTTTTGCAACCTGTGCAGGTTATATCTTCTCTGACAGCTTCTTTGAGGTTTGATGGGGCTCTGAATGTTGATGTGAATGAGTTCCAGACCAATCTTGTCCCCTATCCCAGGATCCATTTTATGCTTTCCTCATACGCCCCTGTCATTTCTGCTGAGAAGGCCTACCATGAGCAGCTGTCAGTTGCAGAAATCACCAACAGTGCCTTTGAGCCATCTTCTATGATGGTTAAGTGTGACCCTCGCCATGGCAAGTACATGGCTTGCTGTCTCATGTTCCGTGGTGATGTGGTGCCAAAGGATGTTAATGCTGCTGTGGCCACCATCAAGACTAAGCGCACCATCCAATTCGTTGACTGGTGCCCTACAGGATTCAAGTGTGGTATCAACTACCAGCCACCAACTGTTGTACCTGGTGGTGACCTTGCTAAGGTGCAGAGGGCTGTATGCATGATTTCCAACTCAACAAGTGTTGCTGAGGTCTTCTCACGCATTGACCACAAGTTTGATCTGATGTATGCCAAGCGTGCTTTTGTGCATTGGTATGTCGGTGAGGGCATGGAGGAAGGTGAATTCAGTGAAGCACGTGAAGATCTTGCTGCCCTAGAGAAGGATTATGAGGAGGTTGGTGCTGAAGGTGATGATGAAGGAGATGGTGAAGATGACGAGGAGTACTGAGCAATGATATAGGCTGTAAAATGCCGGTCTGTTTTTATTTTCTTCAGTGTCTTTATGTTGTTCTAGTAAAAACTTTTCTGTGTGGGTTGAATTCTGTTGGTGTTGAAACATGTGTTTGTACTTTGTGCTATGTTCTTGGTTATGCTGCACTTTTCTTTATATGATACTTTTCATGGTCTTTTTTCGAGTACATTTCGTTGAAGTATTTTACAATTGTAGAATCCTATCTTTTACCAATTTGTTTTGTCTGTCTGCTTGTGACAACATTATGCACGGTGCACCTTAGCCATTAAGTAATATTCGTTCTCTCAGGTTAAATAAACACACCCCATTCTTTCAATATGCACAATATCTATGTGCTTTCTTTACTCCATATTATATCCTACTGATTGTTGTTCAACTAAATAACACACAATGATGAATAGCCAGTTTACTATATTTCTCCCTAGTGACATGAAAATGCTTTCTCAGCCAATTTGAAAGCAGCAATAGATAGTGTATTTGCATAATTAGTTAACTGTTAGTATTAACACAATCATCCCTATTCTCCTCCCGAAGAATTTGAATCTGAGGATCTCCTATTCTGTCTCTCTTTCTCATCCTTTTTTGTTGATTCGCAGATATGGCTCTTCCAACTTGTCATTGTTTGCAATCCTTTTGTTTAGGCTATTCATCTCTTAGAAGGTTTTTAACACAATATCTCTCGTATCCAAGGCCAGATTAGTAAATGATCAGCTGGCTTGTTTCCTTCTCTGTAAATATGAGTCATCGTCACTGTTTTCCCCTCCAAGATTCTCCATCCTGTTAATAGTATTTCAAGGGATTTCCCAATATCTTTGGATGATATTCTTTAGCACTAGGAAATTTGTTCCTGTCACGATTTTATCCATCTGTTTGCTCTTCATACATATATCGAAGTGTCTGCAGTATACTGATAGTTTGTGCTTGTAGTTTACCTCCCTTTTCATCTCTCACACAGAAACTCCAACAACTTATCTCAGGATTCCTCCGTGAAGCTCCATCTATCTTCACATCGAGCCATCCAATTTTCCATACCACTATAGTCACCTTTACAAACTTGTCTGTAACTGTTTAGAGAGTGTACCACTACATTCCACTTATATGGAGCATACTTGAAGGTAAGATTATGTGTCTTTGCTAGTTCTTCAGGTAAGATTCTTCTCAGCAATTCTTCATTACATTGTCCATCTTCTGCTACCTCTTTGACCAGTATGATTGAAGGCCCCCAATCTTGTCCAGTTATTCAACGATTAGCAAGACTTGCCTTGTGAATCTCTTGTTCTGTTTTCTCTCTACATTTAATCATCTTTTTTCATACTCTGTTCTGCGCTACTACTGCATGACACTTGTCTAAATACTTGTTACTCATGTAAATCCTCCATAGAGATTGTTTGGTTCTCATACTTCTGAAGCGGAGTCCGGCCCCAAAGGCCAAAACAGACATTTTTTGAACCCCAAAACGTTTCAGTTGCAATTCTCGGGCATGTTGTATCAAGGTGGATACAAAATGAGCGAGTTGTCCGTTTTGGTATGTGTTTTAAGAGAGGGTCATTTTTGGTTTGTAGGGTTCGAGAAGTGTCCGCTATAGGGCGGATCTCTGAAGTGCATTCCACCTTCATCCTGTGGGTGGCATAGAGTAGTCTTGAATTTGAACAACTTAGCAAACAATCTATGAATCTGAGTTAAGACCTTTGTTGGTGGATCACATGCAGATAAAATATGACTAGATTACTGATGTCCTGAGCAACTTACTGATGCATGCATACTGCACTTTTTTCCTTATTAATTTTCTGCCCACTAACTTCCTCATATCTTGCCAAAGTATCAATTACCAACCTCATATACTCTTCATCTGCAGAAGTGAAAACGATTGTATCATCAGCATATGCTAAGTGATTGACATAAGGACTCCATTTTGGTATTTCATACCCTATGAACGTCTCATCAGAAAAGGATTTGACTTTTAGATGGAAAGAGAAATCAAAGAAGATGCTCAAATGATGTCTATAGCATCTAGCTTTCATCATGTGATCCTTAATTGGAGTGAAATCTATATGCAATTTGGATATTTCTCTTATCTATTCAGGCTGAGAGAATTATCAATCACTGACAAAAGGGATACGGGTATCGAAAAATGAACTTGATATAGCACAATATAAGATCATCTATTGTAATGCAGCAATAGTAGGAAAACCAAAATCTGATGATTTAAACAATTGAAAGCAATTGGATTGTTCAAAACCGACATCTAAGAAAAATAGAAAACTGGTTTGCAGTCAAACAGGGAACAAGTTCAAACACTGAATATATAGATCTCTTCTAAAGGGCAAAAGTCTCTTCTCAAGCAACAAATGCTCATTCATCCTCCTGGCTGCGCAGCCTGGCGAGCTTGTTAGTTATAACCACGTCAAGTTGGGCTGCTCGCTCCACAATTTCTTTCCTCTTCCTTGTGGACACATTGTGTGCGATCTCCGCACAGTAAGTTCTGAGACGCAAAAAAATGTGATCACTTGACAGCAAAGATCAAAGACGAGAAATCTTTGTGTTTAAATGATTAGGAAGGAAAACACTATACTTGTTGCATTACCTGTTGTGCATCATCAGAATATCAAGCTCACTTGCATTGTGCACAACAAACTTCTTGAATCCATTGGGAAGATAATGGCGGGTCTTCTTATCAGACCCGTATCCAATGTTGGGCATCAGGACACATCCCTTGAACTTTCTTCTAACTCTAGAATCAATACCTTTTGGTCGGCGCCAGCTTGGCTGTATTGATAAATTCAATAGTTAGTTTCATTTGGTAAGCCATGTAGAGTTCAAATAGAGTTGATGAAAGGGAAACGCCTAACAGAGATTGCTAGCTACAAACCAAACCAATTAAACAACATGATGCTATACACAACCGACTAATGACACACAAAGTATGCTATACATAAAGTTCAACTGTTTTCTCATTTCTCTAACAAAATTCAGAGAGGGTCAGAGAACAGAGTATTAGAAGTCATACTAACAGGAACTAAAACTGTTGCCGTACCTGTTCAGTATTTTGACCCATCCTTAAGATGAAATGCATAGCAATGAGGTAGTTATGTTTCTTGGATACCAAAGGAAAAGTAATAATCTTTCCCTAATCATCTTTTAGAATAAACTAAGATTTAATTCTAGGCAGTAATTTCAAATTCTGAAGGTGCATTTTCATTTTAAAATGGGGAAGAGCAGAATTACTGGAAAAGTAAGTTTGGATTTTGAAAGAGTAACCTAATAGTTGTTCTCATTTCTTCGTCTGTTAAAGAGCAAATTTACGTCCTCTAATCCCAATTAATTCATTTAAATAGAATAGTCCTTCCATTCCCTAGAACAACTGTTTTCACTATCCTGTCTATCTTTATTCAGTTTTCCCCACGGCACACAGGAATTTGATGATTTTCAATCACTCAATTACATAATACACCATGAAGGAAGAGAAATTCGCAAATTATCACAAAAGTAGCCATAAAGATGCAATAGAGATCAGATGGTAGTGCATGTTCTGATTCATCATTGAATACTAACAGTACAGGTGGATAAACATGATCAGGCCACTCTGCATAAACAAATCACACAGCAAAAACTACAATAATTTTAACATTACTGTTTACATAAACAGAATGCCAGTAAGGAACAAAAGTATTAACCATACCAAACTCACTCTACTCCTCACGTAAGTTATTTAGATCAGCTTACTCGCACCTCAACTAATCATTAGACAAACATACCAATCAAACATGGGCAGATGAACTCAATTGAGCTTCATTGAGGTAAATCCCTGCTACATCTCAACAACTCACTTCCTTCCCAATATTAAAGCGCATAACAAATCTCATATGAACACTCGTGTTACTAAATAAAACAAATCTAACCATCTTTTTCACATTACTCTTCAAATTCAATTCCTCCCTATTAATTTCAATTTTAAACACAATAGCAATTCAGATCAGCTTGATCACACGTCAACTATTATACCATACACAAGCACAGGTTTTCGGTGAACCAAACCATCAAAATAGGACAGAAGAAATCACAATGAGCTTCATATAGACAAATTTCTCCAACATCTCAACAATTCAAACTAGTAACACTAAAGCGCATAACAATCTCATACAAACACATGCGTTTCTCACTCAATAAACAAAATCTAAGCATTAAAACATATCAGGAACACTGAAACAGAAAAAGTACCTTGACAGTGATTCTGCGGTCACATTGAGGCCTTTTGAACTGTTTAACCCTCTTCTTCACTACCTTCTTGGTCAACAGAGGTATCGCCATTGTTAATTTGCACTTAACTTCTGCAACACAGTTATCGATGTATAGTATTATACACAAAATTCATTCATAGAGAGAGAAAAAAGAAGAAGCAGAGAGAGTACTCACATGGAAGAGACAACTAGGGTTTTCTGGTAAGCAGCTGCGGCTTTCGTTGTGGAGATGATGAATTTAGTCTTATATACAGATGTTTTTAGGGTTTAGAGAAGTGAAATTCAAAATATAATTATTTTTTTATAAAAAAAAAAAAAACATAATTATTATTTTTATTTTTTATAAAGAAATAAACTACAATTACATATAGGGAAAAGACAAAAAAGTTTCGACGCAAAATCATTTTGTTCGGATGGTAAGCACCCATGATTTTCACTGTTGTTTTTCCTTTTTGCTTTGTCATTTTCTTTCGGACATTAATACTTCTTCCTTCGTTCATTCCTTACTTCATTCTTTTTCTCCTGCCCCACTTCTTTCTCCTTTTTTGTTCAAAGCTTGACTTTAAAATTGACGTGGCGTAAATGTGAATCGCTTCAAATAAATAATACATTAAAACGATTCTAAATATTGAGAAGAGCTCATTTTAGATATTGAGACTGTTTAGGTGAGATTTGAATTGATTGAGATTGAAAAGAAATCGATTTGCAACGTATATTTTATTATATCAACAATGTATATACGTCTTTGATACGTAGGTGTACATCATCTATACATAATTATACATTCTTTATACAATATCGATACATTACATATACACATCACCATTTTCTTGAAAATAACTTTTGTTGATAGTACATAATGGTAAGTAACCCTTATATATATATGTACGAATTGTCCTTTATAATTAGTTACCAACAACAATGACACGCGTGTAATTTCATAAGTGGGATTTGATGAGGGTGAAGTGTATGCAGACCTTAACCCTACATCATAAAGAAAAAGAGTCGACTTCCGATAGAGCCTTTGTTTGAAATAAAAATTTACGATTAATTACCACGATAACATGCCCAATGAAACCCCACAAATGGGCTCTAAGAATGGTATAATGTACACATACCTCACCACTATCTCGTGGAGTTAGAGAAGTTGTTTCTAAAAGACTCTTGACTCGATTATAACAAATCAGAGTAAATGTGAAAAGATTTCAATTTTGAACTTGCATATACGGGCAACAATAGTTATTCGGATGACTTCTTAATCCAACTTCAAACTTGTCTATTAAATTGCAACCATTGACCTCCACATTTAGTTGGAGCAAAGGCTCACAATATAAATGAAAGAACAATTCATCAGTCAGGAGCCATGATACCCCATTTCTCAAATCCTTCAAATGTTGCTATCTTTGTTGAAGAGCTAGCCACATAAATATATAGAAAAATAATTACTTATATATTTTTGAGATATTAAAAATGATAACTAAAATTAAAAATATATTTTCAAAATTGCAGACAAGTCCTCTTAAACATAATATATATTGAATAAATGTTCAAAATTTGCCCAAAAAGTACTTCTTCTTCCTCAGTTCCCTTAATTCCCCAACAAACAACTGAAGCCCTAGAAGTTAACAATGAATATGAAGGCTATAGGAAAAAGCAAGTAGTCGTCAATGGTGAAAATTCCGCCATGGATGGAACTGCCAGAAGGTATATGGGAGTACATATTGCAGAGGCCACGAAATGCCAACAGAGATACTGGAGTCTACGCAGAAAGTTTTGCACTATGTGGAGGCGAATATGCAGGGATACTTGGATACTTTTAGACATGCCTTACGACTTAGAGAAAGAGGTAATTTCTGGCTCTTGTTTGTTTTCATTGTTTTGAATTTTGTTAATTTTCCATATGAAAGCATGCTTTTTTTTTGATAAAGGGAAGCGAGAACAGCTAGAATGATTAAAAATTTACTGCTAGTGCAATTATGGAAGCACAATAAACGTTGCTAGTGGCGACTGATTGGTAGGCCTATAGTAAACATGCTAATGAGAGTTCGACTAGGAAATACATACAATGATCAGGTCCAGCGTAAGTAGAAGCTACAAAGCGGGACAAGATAGATAGAGAGAAGAGAAGTGGCTGCTGCAGATAGGAGGAACAAATTTGTGTGATATTTCACAATTTCCAAGTAAAAAAGGAAATATGTATCCATTTCAATTAGTTATGAATGCATTCAGAGAACACAAGAGAGCAAGGAGGGCGTTGGATACTTTGAATATCAACAAGTTTCCTATATCAGTCCGTATAAATAAATGCGAGATTTTGATAGGCCATAGGGTTTGAGAAAATTATTTGTTCTGATGCTGCATCAGGTGGAGGAGCCATATGAAGGTGTTTCCGGACGCCGATACGCGGTTTGTGCTACCTATCACCCCTTCATCCTCTACCTTATCCCCTACGGAGGTCTCCACCACCATCTTTGCACTTCCTGCATACTGAAATCCCACTCAAGTTCCTTCTTTTCCATTTGCTTTGATGCCTTCCTCCACAACGCCTCCTCCCCCTCGCCAGCATCTCCTTTGCTTAAAATGCCCCCTCACAACTCTCTTGCGTCGCTGATACTGCTTCCTCCTCCCCTGGTTACTTGTGCCCTCTTTGTTCTAACCTTAATTTCACTTTCTTTTATGTTACTCCCAATGATGCTAAACAAATTACTTTGATTCAATCATACATCTTGGAACCAGCTATAACACCATTGAAATCAACCTCCATTTGGCTAAACAGTTGTTTGTCGCTTCTACCATAGCTTTTAAGTCTTTCCACAATGCTGCCATTATGGCCAGGATTAACGCTGACATAAGGGTCAAGGAGGCTCTGTCAGCGAAGGCCTAAGCTGCCCAAGTTTTGGACAGGCTAAAGCATCTGCTGTTAAACCAAGATCATCAGCTTGCTTCCAAATTCTTGCCCACACTTGTTTCTGATACTTCAGGTAACGATATAGGAGAAAAAAGGATACATGAAGTGAAAGGATGCTCATCTCAATCTTCAGATGCAGATGATTGTGATACCCTTGACGTCTGATGATTAACTCAAGTAGTTGCAATTCTAAAACAATGCTATATAAGTTTTTTTTTTCTTGTTGTGTGGCTGCTGGCCGATTGCAACTTCACTCTATTTTTGAATGCTCAGCTATTTGAGGAGCTGTTTTTTTGGTGAATAGAGGAATCAAAATTATTCATTCAACTGTATCTAGCTCACTGTTATCTGTTAATGCCTCTCACAATAAAATAATTTTTTCAAATGAAACAATGATTGGTGTGGAAAGAATCCATCAGGAGTGAAATAGAAAATGAAACCTTGAGCTCCCAAGCAGTGGAGGATCCAGGGTTGAAGAATGTGTATTTATAGGAGAGTGATTAATATAGACTGATAACTGCTTAATTTTACTGGCTGTACATGAGCAACTGCAAAGGATAAGTGACCATCTTTTGTTAATTACTTATATCCATTCTTGCTATATAAAATTGTGTTTTTTAAAGTTAACTGGTAGAAAATTTCATCAGTAAAATTGAAGTGAGGCGCCACAATTTGTGGAAATTAACAAAATATTATACTTATATAAGTTTAGTACTATATAATCAAATTTCAATCAAAATAACTATTTTCAACATTCCATATGCAGTAATATCAATATTACTCCGAATCCTCGATGTTAAGATTTATAGAATCAACCTGTTTCTCGTTGGGATCATTTTGCGTGTCACTGTTTGAAGCACATATTTATTTGAAGTACATGCTTCATCCATGAAGCCATGATCCCTCACTTTACATCCAATTTAAGCAACGAAGCAATGACATTTTTTTTTTGAAAATGGTAATTGTTTCTATTGCTGTAGAACAGTACATAGGTTGTACTGAAACCCGTATTTACATAAGGAACTCTAATAATACCGACCTATCCCTATAATGAGTCTAAGACATCAATGATAGAGACGGTATCATTAGAGTAAATTTGATTACACCAAAAACACAGAGTCAAAATGCAATTCAGTTTAACTTGTTGCATACTACTCTCCCTATTCTCAAAAACTCTAAGGTTCCTCTCTTTCCATATTGTCCACCAAATAGTGGCAGGGACAATTCTCCAGTTACTTATGTTTTTTGCTTGTGTCCCTGCTTCTTCCCAGCTATATAGAGCATGTGAAATTCTCCCAGGCATGGACCAGGAGATGTTTTTAAGTCTCAGGAACAGATTCCACAACTGGCCAGTGACTTCGCATTGGATAAACAAATGATTGACGGTTTCTGCAGATTTCCCACAGAAAAAACATCTAGAGCAAAGTGTAATTCCCCTCTTCATTAAATTCTCCTGTGTCAATACTGCTTCTTTAGCCAATAACCACACAAAGCAAGACACCTTGTAGGGGATCTTGGCTTTCCATATATGTCTCCAGGGCCACTTGAGTAACTGCAGATTTTGATGGTTCAACTTCTTGTACACTGCACCTACTTTAAAAATCCCTTTACTGTTTCCCAACCACTGCAATCTGTCTCGCCCTATTTCCAGACCACTAAATTGATCAATGCTTCTAAAAAATTCTGTTACTCTTGGAATTTCCCAGTCATTGAGGTTTCTTCTAAATACAAAATTCCACCCTTGAGGAGTCCATAGGTCAGCTATAGTACTTTGTTGCTGAAGAACTAAATTGTGGATGTCAGGGAAGAGAGTCTCCATATTTCCTTCTGCATGCCAATCATCCTTCCAAAACCTAGTTTTTATGCCATCTACCACTTTGATCTTGGTGTTAGGTTTGAATTCATTCCAAAGTTCTCTAATGGATTTCCATAAGCTAACACCATAAGGGGTGGTAACCTCCTTTGTCATCCAACTATCACTCTCTTCATATTTTGCCTTTATGACTGATCCCCACAGATTCTGATTATCATTTGAGTACTTCCAAAGCCACTTCATCCTCAAAGCTTTACTCTGGTTCTTCATGTTCTTGATCCCCAGACCCCCAACTCTCTTTTCAGTGATCACAGTTTTCCATTTGACTAAGTGATATCCTCTCATTTCCTTGTTCCCTTGCCATAAATTTTTTCTCCTAATGCTATCCAACCTATTGATGATTCTCGGTGGAATAGGAAATAATGACATCATATATGTTGGAAGTGCATCAAGCACAAAATTAATCAAAGTTAGTCTTCCCCCTAGTGAAAGGTACTGAGACTTCCACCTTGCTAGCCTCTTGTCACACTTCTCAATCACCCCATCCAGATTTCCATAGACGTGGATTTTGCCCCCAAAGGCATACCCAAGTATGTGGTTGGGAGGACACCCACTTCACCTCCCAGTATTGACTTCAAAATTTCCATGTTTGGTACTTCATTTACCGGATACAAGAAGCTTTTCCTCCCGTTGACATGTAGCCTAGACATAGCTTCAAAAATAACTAGAATCAGTCTCAATATTTTAAGGTGGTCTTTCTCAGCATCACAAAAAATCAGAGTGTCATCTGCATATAGTAAATGAGTGATCTCTAGACTTTCCCTTCCAGCTCTAGCAACTTCAAAACCTCTCAGCCACCCTTCATTGCATGCATTCTTGATCATATTGTTGAGTCCCTCCATGACTAGTCTGAAAAGGAAGGGTGATAGGGGATCACCCTGCCTAAGACCTCTCTGTGACCTAAAATATCCTGCTGGAGAGCCATTTACCAATACCGAGAAGTTCGCTAAAGATATGCAAAATTTAACCCACTGTCTCCATTTGTGACCAAATCCCATCTTCTCTAGCATACCCATAAGAAAGTCCCAATTGACATGGTCATATGCTTTCTCAATGTCTAATTTGCATAGAATTCCTTGTATTTTTTAGACCAACCTGGAATCTACAGCTTCATTAGTTATGAGGACGGCATCCATTATCTGTCTCCCTTTAATAAAAGCTAATTGTTGTGAATTGACAAGCTTGGACATCACTTTTTTCAGCCTTTCAGTAAGCACTTTTAAGAAGATCTTATACATACTACCTATCAAGCTAATAGGTCTAAAATCCTTCAATTCTTTTGCACCTTTTTTCTTTGGGATTAGGGCTATGAATGTAGAATTTAGACTTCTTTCAAACCTCCCTTGTTCATGGAAGTGTTGAAAAGTCTCCATTATGTCACCTTTCACCACCTCCAAGCATTTGATGTAAAACCCCATAGTAAAGCCATCTGGTCCTAGTGCTTTATCAGTTGCACACTGCTTTAAACACCTTAGAACTTCTTCCTCGTCAAAGCTTCTTTCAAGATCCTCCTTTTCCTCCCCTGTCAACCTTGGGCAATTTAAAAAATTGTTGGCAGCTCTCCACTGCAACTCCTCTGTATAAAGCTTCTGATAGAACTCCACTATTTCCCCTTGGATTCTTTTTGGTTCTTGGACAATGTTCCCCCGGACTAGCAGTTGGTCTATGTTATTGTACCTCGTGTGCATTAGCTATCTTATGGAAGAACTTGGTGTTCTTATCCCCTTCCTTTAACCAAATTGATCTTGATCTTTGCCTCCAGTAGATCTCTTCATTTTTTATCAGATCCTCCAAGTTCAGAAGTAACCTTGCCTTTTCTGTTGCCTCATCCTCAGTTAGACCTCTATCAGTAGCAATGTTTTCCATAGCAGCCAGCTTTTCAAGTAAAGATTTCCTCTGTTGGCCAAGATTCCCTTGCTCACTTCTGCTCCACTTTTTCAATTTGCGTTTCAGGGCTTTTAATTTGGATGCAAGGATGTAATCAGGCCTCCCAGTATAATCAAAAGAGTTCCACCATATCCCTACAGTGTCAATGAAGCCTTCAGTCCCTAACCACCAGTTCTCAAACTTAAAATAGCTCTTGCTCTACTTCCAGGAACCACCTTGGAGTGTAATTGGAGAGTGGTCTGACAATATTCTCTGCATAGTGTACTGTTTCAAGTTGCTAAAAGCATCATCCCATTCTTGAGATACCAAGACCCTGTCAATTCTTGAAGCTATCAGGTGGTTATCCCCTTTGAACCAGGTGAACTTTGCATTTTCTAGTTGAAGATCAACTAGGTTTAGATCCTCGATCAAATCAGAGAACTCTCGCATCCCTATTGTTCTCCTGATACAATTCCTCTTTTCCGAGACATATCTAACCTCATTAAAATCACCACAAACTGCCCATGGAACTTCTATTAAACCTCTGATAGAGCCAATTTCTTCCCATACTAGTCTTCTTTCCACATAGCAATTTGGAGCATATACTCCTGTTATATGGCATGAGAAGTCTTGCACCTGTGATTCAAATTTACAGGTAAGGGTATATGTCCCGATCTTTAAAACTTCCCCTTTCCATATTCTGCTATCCCAGAGCATCATTATCCCTCCTTTTGTCCCACTAGCTTCCAAACATGCCATTTTGATCCATCTACCACCCCAAATCTGCATCACTAGCCCAGTAAGATCCCCCTGTATTTTGGTTTCTTGAAGACAAATAATGTTAGCTTTCCAATCCCCCATAATGTTCTTGACAACCCTCCGTTTGTCCCTACTATTCAAACCCCTTACATTCCATGTGACAAGTTTAAATTGCATCAAGAAATAGTTAGGAAGTTTCTCCCCTTATATCTACACCCCCCACTTTTGAACTTCACATCAAAAGCTACTAAACTTTTCAATTCATTAGAGCCTTTGAACCTTGTCTTCTTGCATACAGCTACAACTTCTTGGTGTCTGGCTTGTCTGGCACTGTCCACCTGTAGTAACAGTTCCATAGCTTCCTTTTCATGACCTTGGAAATCAGCCCCCAACAATTTTCCTAGTTTGATCAAATTCTGTTTCACCCAAGCAGAAACTTATTTCTCTTTTTCTGTGATTAACAGTTGCTGTTGAATGTGTAGTGGCTCTGCTTCTTCGACTTCCCATTCTTCAACAGAGGTCAAAGTTCTCTGGTCTTTAATATTGCATACCTCTTTTTCCTCTCTCCCAATGATCACCTCCCCAAATGGAACTTGCGCCTCTGATTCTCCCATATTTAGCACAACCACGTCACCCAAAATACCACTCGAATCTGCTGTTGTTATCTCCTTCTCAGTATTCTGGTGTGCTCCCTGCATTGTCTTTGGGCAGAACTGTGTTTCTTTATCTTGAAGAATTCAATCTGGATTGGGCTGGGTGGAATTGGATATGCTATTAAAAATAAATAGGCTTGCTGGATCTGGCCCATTATACTCTTCATTTAATTGTTCTGGCCTAGACCTAAGGCCCATAATAGATTCCTTCATTAAAGAGGTCACATGATTTTCACATGACTCAGTGGGTACCACCACAACTGTCAACTTTCCATTCCCCACATGGATATCTGTACTAGGATCCCTAGTAAAAGGGGATTTTTGTACTGTAGTACAGATGTTACTCCTTATTATCTGCTGGTCCATAACATACCCTGATTTCAAATTGTTATCTTCTTCTCCGGCGAGATTCAAAACTTTTTCCGGCAAGATTTCATATCTTGCTTTGCCTTCAACCCATATCGGAAAATGGTATCTGATTCCGCCACGCGAAATCGAAACCTCTTTCGGTATATTTCTACCACTGTTTGCAACCAAAATTCTTGCCCACTTCATATGGTTCTTCAACTCTGTCTCCTCTTCCGTTGCCACCCAACCACCACATAGTTGCCCTATTTCTTCAAATACTTGTTGTGACCACAGATGTAGGGGGATCCCTATATTTTTTATCCAAGTTTTATTAACTTCCACGGAGTTCGGCATGCAGCCTACAACTGGGCTCCACCATTCTAGGTTGAAACTTAGGTTTCTCCATTCCACTGACCTTGAAGAGTTTGTTCCGCCATGAATTTATTGGGAAATTCAAAAAGGAACATGTCACCGTATAGCTCGTAAATATTGACTCTGAAGGCCTTCTTCCATTCATAAGATGACCACCTTCTGATTTCAGACAAAGAAGGTTTCTCTTTGCTGGCCTTCTCCAGATACCCTACAAGACACCTACCCAAAAGCCCATCCTCATGGTTTTCTGATGAGCTTGTCTCCTCTGTCTCCTTGTGGTTTTTTGATAGCCATTTGCCGTCCCTTACAGCCTTTGAGTTGGGGTATTTGGAGTTTACAAGTCTTGGTAAACTCGTTGGTATCGACCTTTTAGGACATTTAATGAAGTTTTCTATCTTAAATGCTAAATCGTATCATCCAGCATTCAAGACTGGTTCTGGAATAATGATAACAGATCTACCCCCCGCATTAATGGCTACAATGCTCATATATCTCCCATATTCATTATGTTT
>JAJONR010002856.1:0-12264 GCA_029582245.1 Solanum etuberosum
AAACATAAAAAAACTCTAAAAAAAACCCTAAACACTAAAAAAACCTTAAACCTAAAAACCTAAACCCTAAACGATAAATCCTAAACCCTAAGAAACCCTAAACCTTAAACCCTATACCTTAGGGTCTAAACCCTATACCCTAAATCTTAGGTCTAAACCTTAAACGCTATGAAACCCTTAAAAAAACCCTAAAAACATTGTAAAACCCTTTACCTACAAAATCCGTAAATAACCATAAGCCCTAAACCCTAAACCCTAAAAAGCTCAAGAAAATCCCTATACCTAAAACCCTAAGCCCTAAACCCTAAACCCTAACATATGCTAAGAAACCCTAAAAAACCTTTAAAACTCTAAACCTAAAAACCCTTAAAGAACCCTAAACCCTAAACCTTAGGTCATAAACCCTAAACCCAAAACTCTAAACCCTAAATCCTAAACTAAAAGAAACCCGAAAACCCTATACCATAAGCCCTAAGATTTAGGGTTTAGGGTTACTTAGGATTTAGGATTTCTTAGGGTTTAGGGTTTAGGGCTTAGGGATTTTTATGGCTCAGGGTTTAGGGTTTAGAGTTTCGGGTTTTATATTTAGGGTTTAGGATTTAGGGTTTCTTGTGGTTTAGGGCTGAGGGTTTTAGGTTTAGGGTTTTTTAGGGCTTAGGGCATATGGGTTTTAGGGTTTATTATGTTTAGGATTTTTTAGGGTATTTTATGGTTTAGGATTTCTTATGGTTTAGGCCTTAGGGTTTCATTGGGTTTCTTAGCATTTAAGGTTTTTAATTACTTTTAGGGTAAATTAGGGTTTAGGTCTTAGTGTTTTTTAGGGTTTTTTTAGGTTAAGGGTTTTTAAAGGTAATTAGGGATTTTAAAGGGTTTTGTTTTTGGGTTTTTAGTTTTAAAAGGTTTTTAGGGCTTAAATTTTTCTAGGGTTCTTTTATTTTTAGAGTTTTTTTAGGGTTTTTTAGGTTTAGGGTTTTTAAAGAGTTTTAGGATTTTTCATGGTTTTTTACGGTTTAGGGGTCTTAGGGCTCAAGGTTTCTTAGGGTTTAGGGCTTAGGATTTTAGATTTAGGGTTTTTTTGGGGTTGGTAGGTTTTATGGTTTCTTAGTGTTAAGGGTTTCTTATGGTTTAGGTTTTCTTAAGGTTTAGGGTTTACCAATTCTTAGGGCTTATGGTATAGGGTTTTAGGGTTTCATTGGGTTTAGGATTTCATTGGGTTTAGGATTTCATTGGGTTTAGGATTTAGGGTTTAGGGTTTATGACCTAAGATTTAGGGTTTAGGGTTTAGGGCTTAGGGTTTTTAGGTTTTGAGTTTTAAAAGGTTTTTAGGGTTTCTTTGGGTTTAGGGTTTAGGGTATGAGGGTTTCTTAGGTTTAGGATTTCTTGGGGTGTAGGGTTTAGGGTATTAGAGTTTCTTAGGGTTTAGGGATTAAGATTGAGGGTTTCTTATGGTTTAGGGTTTAGTGTTTCTTAGGGTTTAGGATTTAGGTTTTTTAGGGTTTAGGGATTAGAATTTAAGGTTTCTTAGTTTTTCATAAGGGTTTAGGGTTATATGTTTAGGGTTTTTTTATCGTTTAGGGTTTAATGTTTTAGGTTTAGTGTTTTATGGTTTAGTGTTTAAGGTAATTTCTTATGATTAGGGTGTCAAAGGTTTTTCAGGGTTAAGGGTTTCTTAGAGTTTTTTAGGGATTTTGAGGATTTTTTTAAGAGTTTAGGATTTCTTAGGGTTTATGGTTTCTTAGAAGTTAGGGTTTAGGGTTTAAGGTTTAGGATTTTTTAGGGTTAGGGTTTAGGGAATATAGTTTTTTTTAGGGTTTTTAGGTTTAGTGTTTTATTAGGTTTTTTAGGGTTCAGAGTTTTTTTTGTGTTATATAGGTTTAGGATTTTTTACGATTAGTTTTTTAAAGTTTTTTAGGGTTTGTTAGGGGTTTTTAGGGTTTAGGGTTTACTATAGATTAGGGTTTCTTAGGGTTTAGGGCACATGGTTTTAAGTTTAGGCTTTTTATTGTTTTTAGGGTTGATAAGGGTTTTTTTAGGATTTATAGGTTTAGGCTTTTAAAGGTTTTTTTAGGGTTTATATGGTTTAGGTTTTCTTATGGTTTATGATTTCTTAAGTTTAGGGTTTTTTAGTGTTTCATAAGGCTTGGGGTTTAGGGTTTAGCCCTCAGGTTTAGGGTTTAGGGTTTAGGGTTTCTAAGGGTATATGGTTTAGCCTTTAGGGTTCTTAGGGTTTAGGGTTTTAGGTTTTTTGTTTAACGGTTTTTAGGGTTTAGGGTTTTAGGTTTTTTGCTTAACGGTTTTTAGGGTTTAGGGTTTAGGGCTTATGTTTTTCTAGGGTTTTTTAGGTCAGGGTTTTTAAAGAGTTTTATGAGTTTTATGGTTTTTTAGGGTTTAGGGGTTCTTAAGGCTTAGGGTTTTTGATTTAGGATTTTTTTAGAGTTTTTTGGTTTTTGGGTTTCTTAGCGTTTAGGTTTTCTTATGGTTTAGGTTTTCTAAGGCTTAGGGTTTAGAATTTCTTAGGGCTTATGGTATAGGGGTTTTGGGTTTGTTTGGGTTTAGGATTTAGGGTTTAGGGTTTAGGGTTTATGACCTAAGGTTTAGGGTTTAGGGGTTTTAAAGGGTTTTTGGGCTTAGAGTTTTAAAGGTTTTTTAGGGTTTCTTAGCATATGTTAGGGTTTAGGGTTTAGGGCTTAGGGTTTTAGGGTTTAGGGATTAGCATTTAAGGTTTCTTAGTTTTTTATAAAGATTTAGGGTTTTATGTTTAGGGTTTTTTTATCGTTTAGGTTTTAATGTTTTAGGTTTAGTGTTTTATGATTTATGGTTTAAGGTAATTTCTTATGATTATGATGTCAAAGGTTTTTTAGGGTTAAGGGTTTCTTAGAGTTTTTAGGGATTTTGAGGATTTTTTTAGGTTTAGGATTTTTTTAAGAGTTTAGGATTTCTTAGGGTTTATGGTTTCTTAGGAGTTAGGGTTTAGGGTTTAGGGAATAGAGTTTTTTTTTGGGTTTTTAGGTTTAGGGTTTTTTACGATTAGTTTTTTAAAGTTTTTTAGGGTTTGTTAGGGGTTTTTAGGGTTTAGGGTTTACTATAGATTAGGGCTTCTTAGGGTTTAGGGTTTCTTAGAATTTAGGGCATAGGGTTTTAAGTTTAGGATTTTTTTAGTTTTTAGGGTTGATAAGGGTTTTTTTAGGTTTTTTTTAGGGTTTATAGGTTTAGGCTTTTAAAAGTTTTTTTAGGGTTTATATGGTTTAGGTTTTCTTATGGTTTACGGTTTCTTAAGCTTAGGGTTTCTTAGTGTTTCATAAGGCTTGGGGTTTAGGGTTTAGCCCTCAGGTTTAGGATTTAGGGTTTAGTGTTTCTAAGGGTATATGGTTTAGCCTTTAGGGTTTCTTAGGGTTTAGGGTTTTAGGTTTTTTGTTTAATGGTTTTTAGGGTTTAGGGTTAAGGGTTATCTTTTTCTAGGGTTTTTTAGGGTTTTTTAGGTTAGGGTTTTTAAAGAGTTTAATGAGTTTTATGGTTTTTTACGGTTTAGGGGTTCTTAGGGCTTAGGGGTTTTGGTTTAGGTTTTCTAAGGCTTAGGGTTTAGAATTTCTTAGGGCTTATGGTATAGGGTTTCAGGTTTGTTTGAGTTTAGGATGTAGGGTTTAGGGTTTAGGGTTTATGACCTAAGGTTTAGGGTTTAGGGGTTTTAAAGAGTTTTTGGGTTTAGAGTTTTAAAGGTTTTTTAGGGTTTCTTAGCATATGTTAGGGTTTAGGGTTTAGGGCTTAGGTTTTTAGGTATAGGGATTTTCTTTAGCTATTTAGGGTTTAGGGTTTAGGGCTTATGGTTTTTTGCGGGTATTTAAAGTTAAGGGTTTTAAAGTGTTTTTAGGGGTTTTTTAAGGGTTTCGTAGCGTTTAAGGTTTAGACCTAAGATTTAGGGTTTAGGGTTTAGACCCTAAGGTATAAGGTTTCTTAGGGTTTAAGATTTATCGTTTAGGGTTTAGGTTTTTAGGTTTAGGGGTTTTTTAGTCTTTAGGGTTTTTTAGTGTTTTTTAGGTTTAGTGTTTTTTTACAATTAGGGGTTTTAAAGATTTTATAGGTGTTTTTTAGGGTTTTGGATTTCTTATGGTTTAGGGTTTCATAGGATTTAGGGTTTAGGGTTTCTTAGGACTTAGGGTTTCTTTAGAGTTTAGGGTTTTAAAGGGTCTTTTAAGGTATTTTAGGTTTAGGATTTTTTAAAGGTTTTTTGGGTTTTTTAGGGTTTAGGTTTTCTTAGGGTTTAAAGTTTCTTAGTGTTTCATAAGTCTTGGGGTTTAGGGTTTAGCCCTAAGGTTTAGGTTTCTTAGGGTATAGGGTTTAGCGTTTAGGGTTTCTTAGGGTTTTAAGTTGAGGTTTTTTGTTTAAAGGTTTTTAGGGTTTAGGGTTTAGGACTTAAGGTTTTCTTGGGTTATTTTAGGTTTCGAGTTTTTTAGGTTTAGGGTTTTTTAAAGTTTTTTGGTTTTTTTTTATAGTGTTTTATGGTTTTGGGGTTCTTAGCGCTTAGGGTTTCTTAGCGTTTAGGGCTTAGAGTTTTAGATTTAGGGTTTTTTTAGGGTTTAGGGTTTTTTGTTTAAGGGTTTTTAGGGTTTAGGTTTTAGGGCTTATGTTTTTCTAAGGTTTTTAGGTTAACAGTTTTTTTTGGGTTTTTTAGGTTTAGTGTTTTTAATGGTTTTTTAGGATTTTTTTATGGGTTTTTACGGTTTAGGGTTTAGGGCTTAGGTTTCTTTAGGTTTTCTTAGGGTTTAGGGCTTAGGGCTTAGGGTTTAGGGTTTAGAGTTTAGGGTTTTATATTTAGGGTTTAGGGTTTAAGGTTTCTTGTGGTTTAAGGCTGAGGGTTTTATGTTTAGGGTTTTTTATGGCTTAGGGCATATGGTTTTTAGGGTTTTTTAGGTTTAGAGTTTCTTAAGTTTTTTTGTAGGATTTTTTACGGTATTTT
Source organism: Solanum etuberosum (assembly GCA_029582245.1). Classification (NCBI taxonomy): domain Eukaryota; kingdom Viridiplantae; phylum Streptophyta; class Magnoliopsida; order Solanales; family Solanaceae; genus Solanum; species Solanum etuberosum. Next base: position 4,955 of record JAJONR010002856.1, read on the forward strand.
AGGGTTTAGGGTTTCTTATAGTTTAGTGTTTACTATTTCATAGGGTTTCTTAGGGTTTAGGAGTTTTAAATTATTTTTATGGTAAATTAGGGTTCAGGACTTAGTGTTTTTTAGGGTTTTTAAGATCAAGGGTTTTTAGGTTTTGAGTCTTAAAAGGTTTTCGAGGTGTCTTTGGGTTTCTTAGGTTTAGGATTTCTTAAGGTTTAGGGTTTACGGTATTAGGGTTTCTTAGGGTTTAGAGGTTAAGGTTGAGGGTTTCTTAGGGTTTAGGGTAGTGTTTCTGAGGGTTTCTTAGGGCTTAGGGTTTAGGTTTTTTTAGGATTTAGCATTTAAGGTTTCTTAGTATTTCGTTTGGGTTTTTTAATGTTTTTTAGCGTTTATGGTTTCTTGGGGTTTAGAGTTTAGGGTCTCTTAGGGTTTAGGGTTTAGCGTTTAGGGTTTCTTAGTGTATGTTAGGGTTTTGGGTGTCTTAGGGTTTAGTGTTTACGGCTTAGGGTTTGGGGTGTCTTAGGGTTTAGTGTTTAGGGCTTAGGGTTTTGGGTTTAGAGACTTTTTGAGATTTTTAGGATTTTTAAAGGGTTTTTAGGGTTTCTTAGCGTATGTTAGGGTTTAGAGTTTAGGGTTTAGAACTTAGGGATTTTAGGTTTAGGGATTTTCTTAAGTTTTTTAGGGTTTAGGCTTTAGGGCATATGGTTTTTAATGGTTTTTTGGTTTAGGGTTTTAAACCATTTTTAGGGTGTCTTAGGGTTTAGGGTTTAGGCCTAAGAATTAGGGTTTAGGGTTTAAGCCCTAAGGTATAGGGTTTAGGATTTATCGTTTAGGGATTATATTTTTAGTTTTAGGGTGTTGTTAGTGTTTAGGGTTTTTTTTAAAATGATTTTTAGGTTTAGGGTTTTATACGGCTAGTGTTTTAAAGAATTTTTGGGTTTTAGGTTTTTTTTTAGTGTTTTTAGGGTTGTTTAGGTTTTTGGGTTTCTTAGGGTTTAGGGTTTCTTAGGATTTAGGTCATAGGGTTTCAAGTTTGGGGTTTCTTATGTTTTTTTTAGGTTTAGGATTTATTAGGGTTTAGGGCTTAGCATTTTAGGTTTAGTGGTTTTTAAAGATTTTCTTAGGGTTTTTTAGGGTTTAGGGCTTAGGATATTTTTAAGGCTTTTTAGGAATTTTAGGGTTTAGGGTTTCTTAGCGTTTAGGGTTTCTTAGGGCTGACAGATTAGGCCCTAAGGTTTAGGGTTAAGGGTTTAGGGTTTCTTAGTGTTTAGCATTTAGGGTTTTAGGTTTAGTGTTTTTTAGGGTTTAGGGATTAGGGCTTATTGTTTTTCTAGGGCTTTTAGGTTTAGGGATTTTTACGGTTTAGGGTTTTTTACGCTTAGTGTTTTAAAGGTTTTTAGGGTTTTTTAGGATTTTGGGTTTCTTACTGTTTAGGGTTTCTTAGGGTTTAGGGTTTCTTAGGATTTAGGTCATAGGGTTTCAAGTTTAGGGTTTCTTAGGATTTAGGTCATAGGGTTTCGTGTTTAGGGCTTTAGATTTAGGTTTTTTTTAAGTTTAGGGTTTGGGTGAAGGGTCTATATTTTAGGGTTTTGGGTTTCTCAGGGCTTAAGGTTTATTATTTTTTTAGGATTTAGGGTTTAGGGTTTTTTTAGATTTAGGGTTTTAAGGTTTTTTTTAGGACTTTTAGGGTTTAGGGTTTCTTAGGGTTTAGGATTTATGGTTTCTTAGGGTTTAGGGCCTAGGTTTTTTTATATTGTTTTTTAGGGTTTAGGTTTTTTTTAGGGTTTTCTAGACTTAGGTTTTTTAGGGGTTAGGGTATCTTTGGGTATAGGATTTAGCATTTAGGGTTTCTTAGGGTTTAGGGTTTTAGGTTTTTAGGGTTTAGAATTTAGGGCTTAAGTTTTTTTAGAATTTTATAGGTTTTTTAGGGTTTGTTAGCGTATGTTAGGGTTTTGGGTTTCTTAGGATTTAGTGTTTAGGGCTTAGGGTTTTAGGTTTAGAGATTTTTTTGAGTTTTTTAGGGTTTAGGGTTTAGGGATTATGGTTTTTTCTAAGGTTTTTTAGGTTTAGGGTATTAAAAAGTTTTGAGGGTTTTTTAAAGTGTTTTTAGGGTTCCTTAATCTTTAGGGTTTAGGCCTAAGATTTAGGGTTTAGGGTTTAGGCCCTAAGGTATAGGATTCATCGTTTAGGATTTCTTAGGGTTTAAGGTTTTATGTTTAGGGTTTGTTAAGTGTTTTTTAGGTTTAGGATTTTTACGATTAGGCGTTTTAAAGTTTTTTAAGGGTTTCTTAGGGTTTTAGGTTTCTTAAGGTTTAGGGTTTCTTATGGTTTAGGATTTGTCGTTTAGAGTTTTTTTAGGGTTTAAGGTTTTAAAAGATTTTTTGCAGTTTTTTTAGGGTATTTTAGGTTTAGGTATTTTAAAGGTCTTTAGGGGTTTTTAGGGTTTAGATTTTCTTAGGATTTAAGTTTTCTTATTTCTTAGGATTTAAGTTTTCTTATTTCTTAGTGTTTCATAAGGCTTGGGGTTTGGGGTTTAGGGTTTAGCCCTAAGGTTTAGGGTTTCTTAGGGTATAGGGTTAAGCATTTAGGTTTTCGTAGGGTTTAAGTTTTTAGGTTTAGGTTTTTTTTAACGGGTTTTTAGGGTTTAGGTCTTACGTTTTTCTTCGGTTTTTTTAGGTTTTGTGTTTTTTTCGGTTTAGGGTTTTTATAGATTTTTTATGGTTTTTTATGGTTTAGGGGTTCTAAGGGCTTAGGATTTATCGTTTAGGGTTTTAAAATATTATTTTGGGTTTTATAGGGTTTAAGTTTTCTTAGGGTTTAGGGTTTCTTAGTGTTTAGGTTTTAGCCCAAAGGTTTAGGGTTAAGGGTTTAGTGTTTCTTAGGGTTTAGTGCTTAACCCTAAGGTTTAGGGTTAAGGGTTTAGTGTTTCTTAGGGTATAGGGTTTAGCATTTAGGATTTCTTAGGGTTTAGGGTTTTAGGTTTTTTGTTTAAGGGTTTTTAGTGTTTAGGGTTTATGGCTTAAGTTTTTCTAGGATTTTTTTAAATTTAGAGTTTTTTTAGGTTTCGGGTTTTTAAATTTAGAGTTTTTTTAAGAGTTTTTTAAAGGTTTTTATGATATTTTATGGTTTTTTACAGTTTAGGGGTTCTTAGTGTTCAGGGCTTCTTAGGGTTTAGGGCCTAGGGTTTTAGATTTAGGGTTTTTTGGGTTTATAGGATTTAGGGCTACTCAGCGTTTAGGGTTTCTTAAGGTTTAGATTTTCTTATGGTTTAGGGTTTAGGGTTTCTTAGGGCTTATGGTATAGGGTTTTAAGGTTTAGGATTTAGGGTTTAGGGTTTAGGGATTATGACCTAAGGTTTAGGGTTTCTTAGCGTATGTTAGGGTTTAGAGTTTAGGGTTTAGGGCTTAGGGTTTTTAGGTTTAGGGATTTTCTTGAGTTTTTAAGGTTTAGGGTTTAGGGCTTATGGTTTTTTAGGGTTTAGGGCTTATGGTTTTTTAGGATTTTAAACCATTTTTAGGGTTTTTTTTTAAGGATTTCTTAAGGTTTAGGGTTTAGGCAAAAGAATTAGGGTTTAGGGTTTAAGCCCTAAGGTGTAGGGTTTAGGATTTATCATTTAGGGATTAGGTTTTTAGTTTTAGGGTGTTTTCAGTGTTTAGGGTTTTTTTTTAATATTTTTTATGTTTAGGGTTTTTTACGCTTAGTGTTTTAAAGGTTTTTAGGGTTTTTGGGTTTCTTTTCAGGTTTTTAGGGTTGTTTAGGTTTTTGGATTTCTTACGGTTTAGGATTTCTTAGGATTTAGGTCATAGGGTTTCAAGTTTAGGGTTTCTTAGGTTTTTTTAGAATTAGGGTTTATTAGGGTTTAGGGCTTAGCGTTTTAAGTTTAGTGGTTTTTAAGGGTTTTTTAGGGTTTAGGGCTTAAGATATTTTTAAAGGTTTTTTAGGACTTTTAGGGTTTAGGGTTTCTTAGTGTTTAGGGTTTAGGGTTTAGGGCTTATTTTTTTTCTTGGGCTTTTTAGGTTTAAGATTTTTTACGCTTTAGGGTTTTTTACGCCTAGTGTTTTAAAGGGTTTTAGGGTTTTTTAAGATTTTGGGTTTCTTAGGATTTAGGTCATAGGGTTTCAAGTTTAGGGTTTCTTAGGGTTTTTTTGGTTTAGGGTTTCTTAGGATTTAGGGTTTATTAGGGTTTAGGGCTTAGCGTTTTAGGTTTAGTGGTTTTTAAGGGTTTTTTAGGATTTAAGGCTTAGGATTTTCTTAGAGTTTTTTTAGGGTTTTATAGGTTTAGGATATTTTTAAAGGTTTTTTAGGACTTTTAGGGTTTAGATTTTCGTAGTGTTTAGGGTTTCTTAGGGCTTAGAGTTTCCTAATGTTTAGGGTTAAGATTTAAGGTTTCTTAGGGTTTAGCATTTAGGGTTTCTTAGGGTTTAGCTTTAGGGTTTTAGGTTTAGTATTTTTTAGGGTTTAGGGTTTAGGGCTTATTGTTTTTCTAGGGATTTTTACGTTTAGGGTTTGTTTTAGGGTTTTTAAGGGTTTAGGGTTTAGGGCCTAGGGTTTTTTTTACGGTTTTTAAGGGCTTAGGGCATAGGTTTTTTTTAGGGTTTTTAGGTTTATGATTTTTGAAGGTTTCTTTTAGGGTTTTTTAGGTTTAGGGGTGTTATGGTTTTTTTAAGGTTTATGGGTTTTACTTTTCTTAGGGTTTAGAATTTAGGGTTTTTTAGGGTTTAGGGTTTTAGGTTTAATGTTTTTAGGGTTTTTTTAGGGCTTATGGTTGAGGTTTATTTTAGGGTTTTTTTAGAATTTTTTAGGTTTAGGGTTTTTAAAGATTTTGTAGGGTTTATGTGTCTTAGTGTTTAAGGTTTCTTAGGGCTTAGGGTTTAGGGTTTAGGGTTTAAGGTTTACGGTTTCTTACGATTTAGTGTTTCTTATTTTTTTAAGGGTTTAGGGTTTCTTAGCGCTTAGGGTTTAGGCCATAAGGTTAAGGGTTAAGGGTTTACAATTTCATATGATTTAGGATTTCTTTTATTATTTTAGTGTTTTTAGGGTTTATAGTTTAGGGTTTTTTTAGGGTTTAGGGTTTAGGACTTAGGGTTTTATAGGTTTATGGATTTTTAGGGCTTTTTAGGTTTAGGATTTTTAAAGTAGTTTTAGGGTTTTAACGGTTTTTAGGGTTTTAGGGATTTTTAGGATTTAGGGTTACTTAGGGTTTAGGGTTTTTAGGGTTTAGGGCTTAGGGTTTAGGGTTTAGAGTTTAGGATTTTATATTTAGGGTTTTGGGTTTAGGGTTTCTTGTGGTTTAGGGCTGAGGGTTTTAGGTTTAGGGTTTTTTAGGGATTAGGGCATAGGGCATAGGGCATAGGGCATATGGGTTTTAGGGTTTATAAGGTTTAGGATTTTTTAAGTTTTTTTAAGGATTTTTTTAGGGTATTTTATGGTTTAGGGTTTCTTATGGTTTAGGGTTTCTTATGGTTTAGGGTTTAGGGTTTCTTAGCATTTAAGGTTTTTAATTATTTTTAGGGTAAATTAGGGCTTAGGGGTAAGTATTTTTTAGGATTTTTTAGGTTAAGGGTCTTTAAAGGTTATTAGGGATTTTAAAGTGTTTTTTTTTTTGGGTTTTTAGGTTTTGAGTTTTAAAAGGTTTTTAGGGTTTCTTTGGTTTTAGGGTTTAGGGTATGAGGGTTTCTTAGGTTTAGGATTTCTTAGGGTTTAGCATTTATGGTATTAGGGTTTCTTAGGGTTTAGTGATTATGGTTGAGGGTTTCTTATGGTTTAGGGTTTAGTGTTTCTGAGGATTTCTTAGGGTTTAGGGTTTAGCTTTTTTAGGGTTTAGGGATTAGCATTTAAGGTTTCTTAGTTTTTCATAAGGGTTTAGGGTTATATGTTTAGGGTTTTTTTATCATTTAGGGTTTAATGTTTTAGGTTTAGTGTTTTATGGTTTAGTGTTTAAGGTAATTTCTTATGATTAGGGTGTCAAAGGTTTTTCAGGGTTAAGGGTTTCTTAGAGTTTTTTAGGGATTTTGAGGATTTTTTTAGGTTTAGAATTTTTTTAAGAGTTTAGGATTTCTTAGGGTTTATGGTTTCTTAGGAGTTAGGGTTTAGGGTTTAATGTTTAGGATTTTTTAGGGTTAGGGTTTAGGGAATAGAGTTTTTTTTAGGGTTTTTAGGGTTTAGTGATTATGGTTGAGGGTTTCTTATGGTTTAGGGTTTAGTGTTTCTTAGGGATTAGGGTTTATGTTATTTTAGGGTTTAGGGATTAGAATTTAAGATTTTCATAAGGGTTTAGAATTTTGGGATTCTTAGGGTTTAGGATTTTATGTTTAGGGTTTTTTTTTATCATTTTGGGTCTAATGTTTTAGGTTTAGAGCTTTTTATGGTATAGGGTTTAAGGTAATTTCATATGTATAGGGTTTTAAAAGTTTTTTAGGGTTTAAGGTTTGGGGTTTTCAAGGTTAAGGGTTTCTTAGGGCTTTTTAGGGATTTTGAGGATTTTTTAGGTTTAGGATTTATTTAGAGTTTAGGATTTCTTAGGGTTTAGGGTTTCTTAGGAGTTAGGGTTTAGGATTTTTTAGGGTTAGGGTTTAGGGCATAGTGTTTTTTAGGGGTTTATTAGGTTTTTTTGGGTCTTATAGGTTTAAGGTTTCTTACGATTAGGGTTTTTAAAGGATTTTTAAGGTTTCTTAGGGTTTCTTATGGTTTAGGGTTTCTTAGGTTTTAGGGTTTTTTAGGATTTAGGGCATAGGATTTTAAGTTTAGGCTTTTTTTAGTTTTTATGATTTTTAAGGTTTTTTTTTTAGGGTTTTTAGGTTTAGGATTTTTAAAGGTTTTTTGGGCTTTATATGGTTTAGGTTTCTTAGGGTTGAGAGTTTCTTAGGTTTAGGGTTTCTTAGTGTTTCATAAGGCTTGGGGGTTTAGCGTTTAGCCCTAAGGTTTAGGGTTTAGGGTTTCTTAGGGTATAGGGTTTAGCATTTAGGGTTTCTTAGGGTTTAGGGTTTTAGGTTTTTTGTTTAATGGTTTTTAGGGTTTAGGGTTTACGGCTTAAGTTTTTCTTGGGTTTTTTTAGGTTTAGAATTTTTTAGGGTTTTTTAGGTTTAGCGTTTCTAAAGAGATTTAGGATTTTTTATGGTTTTTTACGGTTTAGGGGTTCTTAGGGCTCAGAGCTTCTTAGGGTTAAGGGCTTAGGGTTTTAAATTTAGGGTTTTTAGGTTTTATGGTTTCTTAGAGTTTAGGGTTTCCTATGGTTTAGGTTTTCTTAAGGTTTAGGGTTTAGCATTTCTTAGGGCTTATGGTATAGGGTTTTAGGGTTTCATTGGGTTTAGGATTTAGGGTTT